>LZPO01035214.1:32423-51471 GCA_001675575.1 Neotoma lepida
GCCATCTAGAAAGCAGCAGCATGTAACNGCACACAGGTAAAGCCACGTGGAACACGTGGCGACATAGATTTATAAAATGGGTTAATTTAAGATATAAGAGCTAGCTAACAAGAAGCCTGCCAGGGCCATAGTTTAAAAATGATATAAGCCTCTGTGTGTTTATTTGGGTCTAAGCNGGCCGTGGGAGCCNGGCGGGGGACCCGGACAAACTTTCGTCTACATTCCTCTGCATGTTTAACAGGATTTTTTTTTAATCATAAATGTTTTAACTGAGGTGGAAATGTTATATCATTATAGCTAAGATTTTTCCCTATTTTTAATCTGCTGATTTTTTACTAATGACATTATTTTTAACTCCTTGGTTAATTTTACAATTATTTTCTACCATTCTGCAGGTTTTACTCTCACTCTATTGTTTCTTTCACTGTACAAAGGCTACTCAGATATAAAGAAATCTGTCTATATTTACATTTCTTATGTATAAATCGGAAGTCATAAAATATTGACAATAATTATATCTTGAAATATGTCCCCTATTTTTCTTCTTTTAACAATTTTCTAACTTTGACATGTGCTGCAGAACCACCGGTAATCACAATAGCATGATATGAGCCCAGAAACTGACACAGAGGCCAATGAGCTACAGGAGAGTAAAAGAAACAAAGCCATGTATCTGTTACCATATAAATGATCTTCAGCAAAGGTGCCATGAGCTTACACTGATAAGGAGTATTTTCCTTGGGTAACTGGCAAGCTGGATGTGCATATGTAGAAGAATGAAATGAACCCTAGCAATTATCATATACAAAACATCAACTCAAAATGCATGATGCTTGTCTTGGGAGGGGGTAGCATATCATGGAGGTTTTAATTTGAATTTCTCTGATGACGATTGATGTTGAGCCCTGCTTTATACCTTTGACCATTTCTTTTCTTTGTAAAATTCAAATATATATGACTGGTGGTTTGAACAAAAGTGGCTCTCATGGGAGGTGTGGCCTTGATGGAGGAAGTCTTTCACTGGGGCATGAATTTTGAGGTTTCAAAAGCTCAAGCCAGGCCTAGTGACTCACTGTCTCTTCCTGCTGCCTCCAATCCAGATGTAGAACTCTCAGCTACTTCTCCAGCACCATGTCTGCCTGCATGCTGCCATGATCCTGTCATGATGATAATGGACTAAACCTTTGAATTGTAAGCCATCCCCAATTAAATGTTATTCTTTTTTTTAAGATTTATTACGTATACAGAAGAGGGCNCCAGATCTCATTACAGATGGTTGTGAGCCACCATGTGGTTGCTGGGAATTGAACTCAGGACCTCTGGAAGAACAGTCAGTGCTCTTAATCTCTGAGCCAACTCTCCAGCCCCTTAAATGTTATTCTTAATAAGAGTTGGCATGGTCATGATGTCTCTTCATAGTAATAAAACTCTAAGACAGAAATTGGTAACAGAGACTGGGGTGTTGTTGTGATAGGTCTGACCATGCATTTTTTTTTTTTTGGAGGAATAGGGACTTTGAGACTTTGGATTAAAAAAGCAATGGAACTCTTTAANTGGGGCTTAATGGGCCATACTAGTAGGAGCATGGAAGACAGTGGTGCTGAGGGTGATTTCAACTGTGGAGGCCCTGCCCAAGAGGTTTCAGAGGGAAAGAATATTAATATGTAGCATGGAGATTTTTCTTGTGATGTCTTAGTAAAGAATGTGGCTGCTTTTTGCCCTTGTCAAAAAAATCTGCCTGAGTCTAAATTGAAGAGTTATGTAGTAATAGCTTTGGCTGAAAACATTTCCAAACAGCCTAGAATTGACTGTGTTGTGTGGCTATTAGTGATCAGTCTTATGTAGATCTATAATGAAAAGGAGCAAGCTAAGCAAGGAAAACTACAAAATATACAGTTGGAGGAGAAAAGGAGCGCCAAGAAGTTTAAACAGATTAAAGAAAAGCCTGATGCTAAGTGGAATAAAGGGAGTGGTGACCTCAGATCAAGACCCCACCCATCTAAGCTTTCAACTTGTGAAAAGGAATTAAAGAAAAGTGAAAAGGAATTGAAGAAAAGCTTAGGGCTAGGCACAGGGATATCCATCTTTAACCCCAACATTCAGAAGGCAGAGGTTGGGGAAGCTCTGAGTTCAAGGCAAGCCTGCTCTACTGAGCAAGTTCCAGGACAGCTAAGCTTAGACATGAAGGAAATCATCAAAATCAGAAAGCTGGCAAAGATGTAATCTAATGAGGAGGCCATGTTCCAGCCCCAGCAAGCAGTAGAACTTGGCAGCTTTGGCCATGTATTTCNGACTTTAGAGTCAAGGACAGAAGAAAGGGGTTATGGAATCTCCCTCTGCAGCTAAGGAAAGCCACAGACATGAGGTATGTGTCAGAGATGTCCCAGAATGGAGGCNTAGAGAGGCTGTGAACTTGAAGCCCAGATTGCCTTGGAGATCCCAAGATGTTGGAGATGCCAAAGTTGTGAGATACCTGCTGAGGAAAGCTGCTAACNGGGAGTGGAACCAGCCCAAGAGAAAGAAGGGTATTACAGCCAATAAAGCTAAAAGGAGTTGGAAATTTGAAGAGTACTTTGACATCAGACATGGAAATGCAGAGTTTGGAGTTTGCCCAGCTGGTTTTCAGTCTTGCTTTAGTCCAGTATTTCCTCACTATGTTCCCTTCCTTATAATTTGGAATGGTAATGTATATCCTGTGCCATTATAGGTTGGAAGTATGTGATCTGTTTTTTCATTTTGATTTTACAGGGGATTAAAGTTAAGGGAATCTCAGAAGAGACTTTAGAGGTTTAAACCCTAAAGCCAACCTATCCCTACAATGCATTCTTCTCTAAAAAAAATGAAAACCACACAATTATAATTATGGTCAGAAGGAGAGAAGATGACTAGAGAAATTATCAGTTCAAGTTAGATAATTTGCCTTACTAAAAAAAAAAAAACCACTGAACATTAATAAAACCTCCCAGAACTCCCTCCAAATCCTAACAATAGTTATTGGGGAAGATTTTTGTTTTCATTTTGTTCTCAAAACTTGCACAGCACTCACTCAAAGCAGATGTCCGAGGGACAGTAAAGAACAAGTGTNCAACAGATAGNTCCTCTTTTCTTTGGTTCTCAATACTTGGTGAGGCTTCTGGCAGAATTCCTATGGTTTTAGTCAGGCAGATTCCTCATCAGTATCACATCTGAAACAAATGCATTGCAAACATTTCCCAAATGAAAAAATAGTTTTAGTGTTAACTTGACTCTATATGCATGGTNTGAGAAGAGTCATTAAACTACATGGCTCTGTTCCAATATGGCTGCCATGTCTTCACCCTACTCTCTCTACTTCCTGTACACTCCTCTTTCCATTCCTTACTTCCTGTTCACTCCCTTTCTGTTCCTTAAGAACATGCTGCAGAATCCTTTTCTCTTTTAGGGCCCTTGACTAGAGTAGTCTCCTTTTAGCTCTTTGGAAGTCTTCTTACCCATAGCATTTAAATTTAGAGAAACTATTCATTTGTGAGTCCTCTTTCTAGAGAATCTACTCTATCTACCCAAAAGATTGCTTGTGCTCCTAAGCCCTAGTCCCCTCTCAGACACATTAGTATACTAACTTCACAATGACATAAGCCATGTTTCTAGCAATTCACAGCACCTCTCTGCCCACAATAGATACTAAGTGAATATTTGTTCAATGAATATGAGACTGTAAAATGACCCTAGACATTTACAGAATTTGAATGTTTTACTTTTGGCATTTGTTTCTTTGGGACTTTTTTGTTTGTTTGTTTGTTTGTTTGTTTGTTTTAAGAGAGAAAGGGTCTTGTTATGTAAACCTGGCTGTCCAGGAATGCAATAAGCAAACCAGGCTGGCCTCTAAGTTGGGGCATTCCTACATCCTGTTGCCTTTGAATACAGAGAATACAGACATGTACCATCATGCCCAAGCTTTGAAATTGTCTTTAAAAAGGTTTTTTTTTAATTTTATACACACATGTATGTGGGCATGCACATGCGTGGAGGTCAGATGACAGCTTTCATGTGTTGGTTCTCCATCCTTCCACTATCTGGTTTCCCTTCCAGNATATGGATCCTGGGCATTGAATTCAGATTGTTAGATTTGGCAGCAGACTCCTTTAACCTGATGAACCATCTCACTGGTCCCAGATTTGAAACTTTCTTGTGCTGTTATAATAATATGATTCATATTCAATTATCTATGTGTTAAAATTAGGATAGAGAACTTCACGGAGCTATGGAAGTGGGGAGACCATTCAGCCATGGGGGAGGGTCTTTACCTTGGAGGCCACACGGAACTATTCTTATGTTCTGTTTAGCTTGTAGCTTCCAGCACAAACTGTATTTCAAACCCTATTCACCATGACTCACCAAAGAAAGCCCCTGTTGTCCCTTTACACCATCTTAGGAGGTCCTTCCCAAGACCTTGCTGAAGGGCCAGGTCAGCCCCTTAGGACCACCAAACTTCACATTGCACATGCGCCCACGTGTGTGTCTACACTGTAGTTCACACAGCTTATACTTTGTTCATCCCTAAGCTCAAACAGCATGCAGCACAAGAGCAGAGCTGTTGAGTCTTCCTATGAGTTCAGCATGTGCAGGTGTGTGTCTTCCTTAAAGCTGCCACAGCCAAATACTATAGACCTTGGGCTGAGACAAGAACAACTTATTTTTAAAACTCTGGAAGCTAGCAGTTCAGTCACAGATGAACACTGGTTTACTCCTAATGAGGCCAGTCTCCCTTGCTGGCGGGTGGCCACATCTCGCTGTGTTGTCATAGGAAATGTCGTTCCCCTCTTATACTTCTCTTCTCTTTCCTCCCTGTGTGTCCTAATATCACCCTTTAGAAAATAAGTTTCACTGCATCTTTAAGATGTTGGGAAGGTGTTTTGATGATCCTTGAAATGCTTTCTAAGGCTAAATGTCCATCTCCTTTTATTTGAGAAGTGGAAGGGGGAAGAATAATAAGTTCAAGGCCTGCCTGAGCTACAGAGAGGGTTTGAGGCCAGCCTGTCTCTTATACACATCTAGATGTGTATAAGAGACAGGCGATAGACGCATTTAATCCCAGCACTTGGAAGGCAGAGGCAGGCAGATCTCTGTGAGTTCAAGGCCAGCCTTGTTTACAGAGTGAGTTCCAGGACATCCAGGGCTGTTTCACAGAGAAACCATGTCTCGGAAAATACAAACAAAGAAACAAAAACAGGACAGGGGAATGAACTCAATGACAGAGAGCTCGTCAAGCATATGCCAGGCCTTAGCTTCANTGTCCAGCACATACTCACACCTCCACCCCCAAACACATACCAATTATATTGAACTGGAGCACATCCTGAGGTCCTCATTTTATTACACCTTTAAAGGACCGTTCTTTACATCTAGCCATTGCATGAGGTACTCATGACTTCAACACAATGGTAGGCTCCATACTCCAGTCTACATTAATCCTCATGTGAAGAGCAGCCCTCCGTTGGGCCCATTCCCTCCTTGCCATTCTCTGTAGCCCTCCTACCTTTCATATTGTCAGACACCCCACCAAATCTGGAACCCTCANGTATTTCACAGAGGTTTTCCCCTCAGAAGATCTCTATAGGACAGAAGAGGCAAGCACTGGAAAGATATAGCCAGGACTTCACACAGCAGCCCCAGAACACAAGGCCAAGGCACCGTCTTCAATGCCTTCCTTTAACAGCACTCTCATCAATTACTGCTAAAAACACCTTGGCTTTTCTGGCTGGAAACACCTCAAATTCACCCTGAAGCATGGCTATTACAGTCTTGTTTTAGAGCCTTATTTGTGAGACACCCTTGTGAGAGTTTAATGAGGACATTGAAGACAAGCTGCTGGTGTCACAAGGTAGGGATTTCTTGCTGAAACCCCCAGGGGCTTCCCTGGGACTCAAGCTCTGTATATCTTAGAATGTGGCAAGCCAGAGCACAGGACAGCATTCAAACCCTCACCATGGAGATGAGTCTACGGCCTCTGGGGACCAAGCTCACCACAGAGAGCAGCTATAGCCACAGNAGCCTAGCTATAGATACAGGAGCCTCACCACAAACTGGCCATTGTGACTGTTAGCAAGGATGTNCTCACTCTGTGAGCAAAGGTCAGCAGTGTTTTTAGCTAAAATGTATTAATTACCATTACCGCTTTTAGANTATGATACAATGTCAGTTCAAGATCAAGTGTATTTGTATGAAGGATGTTTTTAAAATAATTATTCTGTAAAATCTAAAAAAGAAAAGGAAGCTAATCTTGAATAAAGTTAACTGTGTGAAGTATCATTAAAATTGAGATGATATCAGAAGTACTTTTTCTTTGGGCTTTGTAGAAATAAGTTCATACTGAGTGTCTGTGGGTTTGAGCTGTGTGAGCTCACACTNGAGAGCTCTGAATGTACACTTTTGTGTTTCAAACACAGGATTAATCAAAAAAATTCTAGAATGTTTCAAGCTAATTGATGTAAGATAGATCTGTGCTATCATTGACAGGGTTTCGTTGTAGCCAGTCAAAATAGTAAAATACAATATAAACTAAATATGAGGAAAATAAATCTTAAAAAAGGTAAAATATAATCCCATTCAATTTTATTTACAGCAGAAATAAACATAAAATTATTTTGAAACCAAAGTTCCAACTGCATTCATCAATTTCTTTTTTTTAATAGATTTTTATTTATTATTTGGGAATTTCATACAATGCACCCCAATCATACTCAATTTCCATTCCTCCCAGGTCTACCTTCCCAATCCTGTGCCCTCCCTCCAAAAAGGAAAAAAAAAAT
This sequence comes from Neotoma lepida, assembly GCA_001675575.1. Lineage (NCBI taxonomy): Eukaryota > Metazoa > Chordata > Mammalia > Rodentia > Cricetidae > Neotoma > Neotoma lepida. The sequence goes on from LZPO01035214.1 coordinate 39,212, forward strand.
ACACCAAGTCCAATTAGTGTTGCCCACACACTCACTGGGGCATGGTCAAACTCCCAGTGGCCAGTCCCTTAGAGATAACTGAGTCCTTCCCCACACCCTTGCTAGAAGCTATCAACTGTGAAGAGCTACACGTCAGCATCTTTATCACAATTTTTAAGGACTCCCTTCAATGGCTTCCTGTCTGGAGTGTTGGGTTTTTGTTTTGTTTTGTTTTTTGTTGTTACTGCTTTTGTTACCCTTTGGGGAGAGATTGTCACAGAAGCCTTCAGTGTCTCTTAGTGCCCCATTCTCAAGTATGAGTCNGGAGTCATCGATACCACTACAAAGTAAGTTTCTTTGCCCATAACCACCAGTGGCTGCATGGATCATGGACTTCCACATGGCCTTGAGGCGGAGCGGGCGGCGCAGCACAGACTGTGAACATCAACATGGCCTCCAAGCAGGAGCCCAGACCGTGGACATTAACAGGGCCTCTGGCGGTAACATAGATCATGGACAGCAACATGGCTTCTTCCAGCCAGGGGGCGCCCAGGCCACAGACATCAACATAGCTTCTGGTACCAGATGAACCATGGAGGTCTTTAGAGGAGGCTTAATCCAGAAAATGAACGGTGGATATCTTACTGTTTCCCAGAGTCAGGGTGATCTTACAGCTAGGCAGTGCTTTCAGGGGCAGAGCCTGCGTGAGCTCCAGGCTGCTGCACCCCACCATGCCAGCCCTCCTAGGTAACTATATGCTCTTTTGTCCACTGCAGCCACACCCCCATACCTGTCGCCATCACTGCTGCATCCCTAGTTCCACCTCTCTTCACCACATGAANGCCTATCACTCCATTCTGCCTTCTTTCCCACCTCTCTCCTTCGCTCATTCATTCGAGAGCTTCAGGCCTCCCTGCCCTTGGATGGCCACCCTGCCAGCTCACCTGGCACGACCATGCTGCGGNCCTGCACTCTCCTCTCCCTAGCAGGGCGAGCAGCGCNTGCTGCAGGAGTGGCAGCTCCATGCTGCTGAGTCCNCTGGAAGACCTGCTCCCTTACCCTCTGCAGCAGCNCTCCCAAACTNGTCACTACNGTCACTTCTCAAGCTTCNCTTCTCTCCACTTCGCCATCTCTTTTCCGATTTNCTGAGACCAGTTTTNAAAAGTATCTTCCCATAAGACCCGCTTTTTTTTTCAGTTGCTCCAGAGATACTGTGTGTTCTGTAGACTCATCCTCCTTTGCCGTATCTCCCCTTGAAGCCTCTGTGGGTCTCTCAGGGTGTCCCTGCCACCTTATATCTGCACTCATCTCGATTTCTTAATCTGTAAATTTATGTTAATTATTTTTGTACTTATCTCCTTTTTGCATTGGTAAGAAACATATATATGGTGTGTCTGGGAAATATCTATGATTTCATTTATCTAGTCTTTATGAAATTGTATATTTATTTCATAAGTATGAATATTTGCCTGAATGTATATAGGGACATCAAATGCATGCAGTGCCCTCAGAAGCCAGAAGAGGGCAACAGATCCCCTGGGACTGTCTTTACAGATGGTTGTGAGCTACCATGTGGGTTCTGGAAATTGTACCCAAATCCTCTGGAAAAANACAGTACATCTTTTTCTTTTCCTTTCCCCCCTTTTTTTAAGCGTCCAACCCTTTAAAGCTAGGGTTGGCCTGACACACATGTAGTCCAGATTGGTCTCAAATATCAATCCTCTTGTCTCAGAGTCCCATATCCCGGGATTATAACCATAGTCCTATTATAACCATAGTCCTAGCCACCGTGCTGCTGTAGCTGTGATTGGAAACGTTCTTTATCCTCTCGTATTTATGGAGGGTGCACACATGCCAGGGCACACACATGGACGTCAGAGGACAACTTGCAGGAGTCAATTTTCCCCTTTCACTATATGAGTCCCAGGGGCCACACTCAGGTCATCAGCATCCATGGCAAGTGTCTTTAATGACTGAACCATCTCACTGGCCTTATAGTTATTATTTTAAAAATAGAAAACTTCAGGCCAGCTAACCAGTGNTTTCATTTGTTTCCCACCAGTTTCAGTATTCTTACATAAGGCATGGATACTCATGTGTGAAACCCCCCTTTGAAACACACTTTGCTTTGTAATGACTGGATTTTTTTTTAAGATGTAGTCTTCAGTATGTCATTTATGATACATTTTTCATTTATTTTTAAAATTAATTTTATCCATTTTCAGTGATTTCACACAAGAAATTATTTGGCTTTTTAAAAAGAAAACTCTCGGAAACCTATACTCCCAGCACTAAGAATGCCAAGGAAAGAAGACAGAAAGTTGAAAGCCAGTATGGGCTGCATAGTGAGACAACTCTGTCTCAAAGATAAGTGAGTAAAAAATAAATAAATAAAATGCACATTTAGTATGAAGATAAATAGATTTGTGGTTTTAAAATATTTATTTTTTATTCATTTGTGTGTGTGTGTATTTGCATGAGTATTTGCACACATATGTGCTGGTATGCATGCCTTTGCACACAACAGAGGCCAAAATAGCACACAGATGGCATTGAGTCTCCCCTTTATCACTTTTTAACTATTTCTCTGAGGCAGAGACTCTCCCTGAGCCTGAGGCTTGTATTTTCTTGCTTCAGGTTATGATGCTCCTGATTCTGCTCCCCTTGGAGCTGGGTTTATAGACTTGTATAGGATGCCTGGATTGCTGTGGGAGGGCTAGGATCTGAACTGCAGTCCTCATGACTACCCAGCAAGTACTCTTAGCCAATAAACTATCTGTCCAGCCCGGCACTTGTAGTCTTCAAAGAAACTGATTGCTTTGTAATGTTGCTTAGATTATGTGAGACAAAATAAAAAAAAATATATCTAGCCCTCAAACTATTTAATATTGGGCAATAAATTAATGGTAGATAGATGGATGATGGATAGGTAGATGTATGTGTGGATGTATAGTATGGATTGTGTATGTATGTTGTGGGATATTTTGATCACACTCTGACATTCTTGAGACTTACAATAAAGTTTACCTTGAATCAGAGTGCAGAGCTATTAGCTGACCAAAATTAGCCATAGAGATTTTAGAGGACTGAGGACATATAGAGAGACACAGGAAATAGTAGGGAGAGGTTTAGAAAGATTCTCAGCCCTTTTGGATTGAGGAAGGAGAGAGAGAGGAGGTCACTGGTCACTTTGCCGCCTCTTCTCTGATCATGCAGTTTCTTACCCCAATACCTGACTTNTTGTTTTTATTGGTAAAGAGTAATTAGATAAATGTTTCATATTTTTGTATATATGTATGTCTGGATGGATGGATGGATGGATGGATGGATGGATGGATGGATGGATGGATGATGGACAGACAGATGGATAGATGTATATCTGTATGTCTGGATGGATTGATGGATGGATGAATGGATGGATGGATGGATGGATGGATGGATGGGTGAATGGATGAATGGATGGATGGATGATGAATGAATGATAATAGTTGATGATGAATGGGTGGATAATGATGATACATGGATGGATNATAAGTGGATGGATGGATATGCTTAGGTTAGCTTTTCTGAAAGTAATAAATTGTTCTTCATGGGCCAACCTCACATGACCGTCAAACAAAAGGACNTAGAACAACCAGATAGAATCTTCTTAATATGACTAAAAATCATTCAGTCTGTATACTTCTAGCCCCAAATCATGCATACCCTTGAGGCTTGGAAGTAAATTATAGGGCACTTAATACCACTTGACCATCACAGAAAAGCAAAGGACATTTCACCAGAATAAATTTGACCTTCCTTGTTTTTGAATTGGTAAATAAAACATCATACTTTTATTTCTATAATGCACAAAACACAGTTTTCATAAGCCAAATGTGCCTAAAATAAATAAGAATGCTTTGGACAACTTTGAAATATTTTATGCAAGGAGTATATGCATGGTTGCATTTCCAGGAACAAGAGACCATATGAAGGTCATGCAATGACAATGAACACACACTGCTTTGCCTGAGAGAATCGTCCCAATGCATTCAACACACACACTCACATACTGATACTGCAGAGTTACTGTAAAGCAGAATTTCAAACCCAGATCAATGGCACTAGTTCAGCTGAAGCCAGGCTACTCCCTGGCTCATATTCAAATGACAGAAAGCAATCTGCCATATCTCTGCCTGGAGACTGATGCAGGCAAGCATCAACTGCTTCAGAGCTCAAATCACTGTTCCCTTTTCTTTTTAACTTTCAAATATTTTCTTGTAGATTCTTTTCTCTTTAAAACAAAATGCATGTGTATGGGTGTTTTACCTGGGCATATATGCATATGTGCATCACTTGTATGCCTGGTGCTACCAGAGGCCAGAATAAAACATCAGGTCCCCTAGAATTAAAGTTACAGAAGGTTGTGAGCCACCATGTGGATGCTGGGAATTGAACCAGGTCCTCTGCCAAGAGTAGCCAGTGCTCTTAACTGCTGAACCATCTCTTCAGCCCCTACTTCTGCTTTTGACTTCTCCTCATCACATCCCTCCCAAGCAGTGCTCTTTCTCAAGAAGCTGCAGTTGAAATTCAAGCACTAACTCCTGAGTGCTGCACTTAGAGAAATCAGGAGAATGGAAATTTTTGGCAGATTAATTTTGACACGAATCTGGAAAGGTTCTCTGATCCGTTTTCTATTTCAGTTTTATTGGAAGTCCATAAAATGCCCTTCNGGGCAGAAGAAAGGCCTTCCTTCCTTCTCTCCCCAGAGCCTGCTGGATATGCTATGTGGGATTCATGAGCCAGATACAAATCTCCACATGAGAGGCTGTAAGTTTCACGGAAAAGGGAGGCCATTTGTACAGCATGGGATAAACAGACTTTTTTTTATTCTTTTCAAGATATGTTTTTATTCCAAGATAATAAAAATAAATTTAAAATTTTAGTGCATATAATATATATATGTGTGTGTGTGTGCATATATGTATATATGTGTATATATATATATGAATAGAATGCAAATTCCACATTCACTAAGGAAAGCATAGTAGGATTTAAACTCCATCTTGCCTAAGCTGCTTATGCATCTAGACGTTTTCTGTGGGATTTCTGGGATGATACATTCTTGTTTCCTCTAAGGACCTGGTTATATGATGCTAGGAGAATGGTAAGCATANTGGGAAAGAGGTTCACCTCATCACTGGCCATGAGAGAACTTGTTTTAAAAATAATGGAGAGTGATTGAGAAGACACATGTGCACTTGCATATCCTGCAGACATACACAAACAAGTGAATGCGTGCAAACACACACACACACACACACACACACACACACACACACACACACACTTTTAAAAAGGAGAAAGAGGAAGGGAAAGAGGAAAGAACAAGAATATTCCTCTTTTGTGACCAAAGACATCTGATATCAGTGCCCCTCTTCCTATAACTTCAAGGGACCTTAATCAGCTTCTAACTACCCAGAAGCATCTGTCATATTGGAGGTTATGTCTTCAACATGGAACTTTGGAGGGGCATAATTAAGTTCAGAGTACACAGCCGTGGCTCCTTTGTGCAAGATCCAAGACTCATACTAAAGAGTTGGGGCTGAGGATAAGGAACGTACTACCGGATGGTGGTCAGTCCTCTGCTTTGTGTGTACAGCATGCCGAGTGACTCCACAAACATGGCGCTAATAACACAGTGGGAGCCATATTAGAGAGGATTCATTTATGCTGCCCCAAGTGAAAACATGTAGAGAGAATTCCATGTAATAACATTAGATGGTGGAGCAGAAAAGAATCAGGAAGCTCACAGCCAGAGTGAGCCAGGCCTCCACCGTGGTTTGATACTCAATTCACAAACCATTGCCTAATACAGGAATGTCCCAGAGATGTATCAGCTGAAAAGGTGTGATGTCAGGCCAGCAAGAAGGCATAGTGGATCCACAAGCCCACAACATGAATTTGATTCCAGAACCCACGGTAGGAGCACAGACAAGTTGTCTTCTGAACTACAAACACACATACACACACACACACACATACAAATCCCACATATATTTTTAAATTATGATGACAAACAGCTTGTAGCATATGAAATCTTCTACATAAGTTACAATGAGCATACTAAGCAAGCATACACACATGCATATATTTATGAACATGCAATAGAAATATTTTAGGAGGTAGATATCACATAGATAAATCATCTAAAAGTTTTATTACAGTTAGATTGTGAAGGAAAGGAATGGTGAGCAGGGCAAAGCCTTTGTTCTTATCATAGATGTTCGTGTTCTCTCAGGAGGAGAGGAGAAAGGGGGAGGCAGGCAATGGATGGATGGAGGGAGGGGGGGGAGAGAGAGTGGATAGATGGAGAGAGGGAGGAAGGAGGGAGGAATGAAAAGTGAGAAGCAAAGGAAATGAGGGAAAAGAAGGGGAGAAAGGAGGGAGGGAGGGGGAAGGAAGAAGTGGATGGAAAGAGGAAGGAAAGGGTGAAAAGGGGAAGGGAAGGAATTGAGGAATAAAAGAGCTGAGAAGGCGATGAAGGAGGTAGGAAAAGGGGATGGGGAAGCAAGGACAGGAGGAGGGGGCACAAGAAAGGAAGAAGAGATGGAGAGGGGAGAAAAGGAAGACACTGTCTTTATTCTAGTCAAAGACAACTCGGGCTTGTTCAGCACCCTGTAGACTATAACACTGGCAGATGTGTAACAAGCGTTCAGTGCGACATCTTTTGTTCAGTGAACAGATACAGAGATTTAGAAGATAACAATATGCCACGTGAGAACTCCTGTGCGGTGGCATAAATTATTCTAACTTGTGACAATTCTAAAAGAAAGAAAATCCTGAGTTGAAACCTAGACAAGTGAGCTGGCCTGTGATTGACTCTTCCTACCCCTTAGACGCTCCAACTGGGGAGACACTGGGCACTAGAGGAAACAGACTGTGATCCTTTGCCTCTAANTGGATAATGAGTCACAGAAGCAGCCAGGAAACAGGGCGGAGGCGCATCACAATCGCAAGAGTACAGTTCTCTTTCATGAATAGAGACAAAGGGGAATAGGATGACAAAGTTATTAAAATGTAATTTTTCATTACGAAGAGAAATCTAATTTAAACTCTTCCGCCAGAACTTGACTCTCAAGACTCTTTCCATTTTCATACAGAAACATCCAGAAAAACACTGTTTCCACTGAGGACAGAATATTTGATGTTTCTATTTTTCCTAAATTTATTATGGTAAAAGTGAAAAAAAAGAAATAGATATGTGTGTATATATATGTGTGTGTGTGTGTGTGTATGTATATATATGAAATTGTATATATATGTATATATATATTTTTTTCCTACATGTATACAATGCACTGTCATGGTATCCATTCTACACTACCCTTTCTCATCTCCTTCCCAGTCCTACCAAACACCTTCTCCTTAACTAGGCTCCCTCCAATCTCTGGTATGTGTGTTTATGTGTCTGTGTGTGTCTGGTATGTGTGTGTGTGTGTGTGTGTGTGTGCGCGTGTGTGTGCGTGCGCGCGTGCGTGTGCATGCGCATGTGTGTGCATGTGTAAGTATGTGTGCATGTGTGTTTATGTGTGTTTGTGCAGGTCTTATGTAGGTAGCAATAGCTGCTATGCGTTCCTGACAACAGGTACACCATCGCAAGAAGACAGTGTTTTATAGTGTTCTACCCATTCCGTGGCTCTTGTAATCTTTCCTCCTCCTTCTGTCAGTTTCCCTGAGCCTTAGACAGGGTGAGATAGATGTTCCACTTAGGGCTGAACCCTTACCAGTCACCTATTCTCAGTGCTAGGTCAATTCTATGTCTCTGCATTGACCACTGCCTGCTGCAAAAGGCACCTTCTTGGACCTAGGCAGACTAGCACTGACTAGAGGAACAAACACACATATTTAGAAGCCAATTTGACCACATGCCCATTTAGCAAAACCTCAGTCATAAACATGTTCATAGGGCATGTAATCTCCCTGTAGACTTTTGGTGGAATCTACTCCATTCAGTGGGGCAGACTTTAAATCCAATCATAAAGGTGTCGGTCACCCTCAGTCATGCCACTATTGTATATTAATCCATCTTAATTATACATCTNAAAGGACTCCATTGTGAACTTTCCATACATGTATATAGCATGCTCAGATCATACACACCCTCCCAATCACATGCTCTCCTTTTTATAATTTGAAAAAATATTAGAAATAAAAAAGCAAAACACAAAAATATGGGAAAACAAAAAGATACACATAAACTAAGCATACATATTAAACATGGATGATTCTGTCTGTGCTTTGGGGTTTACCTTTTTATGTTTCTGAATTGACAGCTGAAAAAATAAGTCAATAAACTTTCTGGTCCTGACTATCACAGGGAGATCAGGACTGAGCTGAAGAGGAATGTGTGTGGAATACAGAACTTCTGTCAGGTAACCCCTATTAGTACATGATGTGATCAGTGGATGAGTACAATTCAGATGACACTGTGGCTCAGAAGCTCCAGAAGTGAAGGTAGTCTCTCTATGAGGCACCCAATGAAGAGGAGTTCAGAAGGGACTAGAGAATGGGTGGTGGAGGAGCCAGTGATCCACACAGCCATGGCCATGTGATCATTTGCAGAAAGGAGAACTGCCATAGTTGTGTTTCTTCTTCATTTTTTATGAATACATTGTATGTGTGTTTATGTTAGCTATTACAGGACTGGAGAGATGGTTCATNGTTAAGGGCACTGGCTGNTCTTCCAGAGGACCTGGGCTCTGTTCCCAGTACCCACATGGTGGCTCACAACCACCTGTAACTCCAGCTCCAGTAGATCCAATGATATAGTCTGGGTTCCTCTTCATGCATGTGCAGAAACACATATGCAGAAACACACAAATGCTCAATATTAAAAATAAAAAATAATTCCTTAAAAATCCTCCCACAAGATTTGTTTCTATCTCTATGAATAGATTTTATCCAAATAATAAATTTACATATAAGTATTGAGATGATAGANAACTCAAGTACAGTTTATAAAATTTTATGGTGCCATAATAACTCTGGTAGCAAAATGGCACAAACACATTATGAGATGAATACCATGCATCAATAATCCTCATGAATATAAATTCAAAAGTTCTAAATAAACAATAAAAATGGACAATATACAAAAACTGCATACTGTGTATCTTAGGTAATCAAGTTTAGCATTTGAAAATCAATCTATAGAATTCACTTGGCTCCTTTTCCAAATTAATCATGCTCACAAGTTTCCTGTTGACTCAGGTTCATGACACTTCTGTTCTGGTGCAATGCAGGAATCTACTCACAGAGTTTGCCAGAGTGAGCTAGTAAACACCCTATCTCCAGGACAGGGCAGAGTGTAGATTCCAAACTTGTGAAGTCACAGAAGCATTACCTGGTACTCCCCCAAGCCTTAGGACTGTGACCACTGAACAATCCCTCTGGGCCAGTTTCCTTTGGTAAAAGGAAAGTTAATCCTCTTACAATGAGACTTAAAAAAAAAAAAGTAAAAAGAAAATGAGAAGTAACATGTTAATGACCTAGCTCAACATTTGACATGTGAAAGTATTCAGTGTTACAAATGATCAAAACATGTCATCTGGAGAGTCATCTTGTCATCTATAGTAGGAGAATCAACTGACAGGTAATTGCATGATTTTCACAGAGAGTTCAGTTATAAAATAGCCAGAAGGTTGTCCTTGATGGCAGCTTCACGTCTTCAATGCTTGCTATTGGCATCTTTAGAATGAGAACTATAATTGTCTTACTGCTCACAAAATCTCTGGGAAGACAGAAGTGTCCTTTGAGGGGACATCAAGCATGATTCTAAAATGTTGGTGTTATAACTTCTATAGCTTTTCATATTAGTATTGGGGAGATTACTTCAGTTCTCACATCCCCCATTTGAATGAGCAATGTCCCCATAGTATCAGGTACTTGAACAGTTGGTCCTCGGTTGATGGCTCTGTTTGAGGAGATGGTACAGGCTTACTGGAGGAAGACTGCCCCTGGAGATGTGCTGAGAGTTGCCTTGCTCCATTTCCACTTCACTGTGCTTGCAGCTGAAGATGTGATCCCCCACCTTCTGNCATACCTGCCACTGTATCACGAACTCTCCTCTTGGAAGTGGAAGCTACTTCTACATAGAGCTTAAGGATTCAATGTAGAATTCACTCATCCTGGTGACTCTGCTGTCTTGAATAGGCCTCATTCACTTCACAAATCCTGTGGGAACATGGCCAGCCATTACTCTGTATTGAGCCTTAACTTGATTACAGAAGGGGAGAAGCAGAAGTAGGAGGAGGAGGAGAGGGAGGACAAAGGAAGGAGACAGGGAAGAGTAAGGGAGAAGAAAGGAAAAGGAAGAGCATAGAACATCCTCCAACATTGGGGGAAGAATGGTATAGTGATAGTACAGTTGTTTGAACTTAAGAATGTTGTATTCAGAAAGATGTGGGTTTAATTCTGACTCCAAAATTTCATTTATTAGAATTATAATGCTGGTCACACAGTCTGTCTACAGCACCCAGTTGATATGAAATAAAAGTAAGTTCCATATAGTTATTGTCATTATTAAATAAATGTATATGAGATTTAGAATAAATGCTAGAATTATTAAATTTTCAATAAATGATATAAAGAACTCTATTCATTATAAGTATGATGACTTTTCGAAGGAGCCATGAGTAGATCCATTGGAAATGCATTTGTTCAATACAAATGAAAGCTATCCTGTATACAATAGCAAGATGAATTGCAGTGAATCANGAACACTNNATGTTCAACTTTGGCTTTGGTAGCTTTTACTTTTGTTTATGCAGACAAATCTGCAAGCTGTTTAGGTTTATCAGTCTCTTCTGAAAATATGTCTAACTATGTTTAAATTTTACACACATATATAGAAACAGACAATTAGCAAGGTCTTTGGAGATCATAAACTCACTCAATCCCCNTAAACCCTGTCTGAGGATGGAGATAATGAAGGGAAAGTGAAAGGATTTGTCAAAAGTACACCCACGGCTTAGGCCTCAAGGTTTATCCTGTTTCCAGTGTATTATATAAATCTTAATGAAAATATGATAATGTGGCAGATCTGGAGCTCTACCTAGCATCTATCATTTACTCCTCACAATAACCCAGTGGCATGGGTCTTGTGAATCTCCTCCTGAAGTGGAAAGTTGAAGTTTAAGTAAATTGCTCCAAATTTTATATAGCTAGAAGGTGCTGGTTTTATTTGAACCCAAATCTTTATTTGCTCCATACTCCCTACACCCAAAGTGTCAGACAACCCACTGTGAGAATTCTTTTTCCTTCATCTCGGCCTCAGGTCTCATGCTTTCTGTTCTCACACATTGTCCAGAGAGCTTCAAGACTTCTCACAGGCCACACACTCCCCTCAGTGAGTCCTAGTGCTAAATGTGGAATCCAAGGCTGAATTAGTCAGCTTCCTGTCTTCACTAAAATACAGAGCACTTGCTCAGAAATACATCAGAGTTTGGTTTAAGTACACATTCTGAAATTCAGTGAACAGTTTAAACAGCTTGGTTAGATTACTGACACTAACACTGGTGTATGGCTACAACTTTCAACATGGTGCTTGTGTTAGACTGCATGAGTCATCATGTATTTGGTACCATTTTGAGACTGATAGGTTTAAAATGCCAAAGGAGGATGACACCAGAAGCCATCTCACCCAGCATCCTAGAAACATATCACCAAGCAGAGAACAGCTTNGAAACATGAAAGAGTAAAATCAGAAGACCACTACTGATCAACATTAAGACATTTCCTTGATGTCAAGAATAGAACACTGTAGACAAAAGTTTGTCCGGTTTCCCCGCCCGGCTCCCACGGCCCGCTTAGACCCAAACAAACACACAGAGGCTTATATCATTTTTAAACTATGGCCCTGGCAGGCTTCTCGCTAGCTAGCTCTTACATCTTAAATTAACCCATTTTATAAATCTATGTCGCCACGTGTTCCACGTGGCTTTACCTGTGTGCCGTTACATGCTGTTGCTTTCTGGGTGGCAGAATGGCGTCTGCCCCTGCTCTGTTTTTGGCTTTTCTTTCCCTAGTTTGAATGTCTTGTTTATCCTTATTCAGCCTCACCATTGGCCAAACAGCTTTATTTATCAACCAATCAGAGCAACACATTTTTAGAAAGACATTCCCATCATTTCCCCTTTTCTTTCTATTTAAAAGGAAGGTTGTAACTTTAACATAGTAAAATTACAGAAAACAAAACAGTTATCTAGCAACAATTACAGTTACAATATCTAGTCTATTTG
>LZPO01035215.1:24770-49425 GCA_001675575.1 Neotoma lepida
ATTTTTTGAGTAGCCATTCCTTCCTCAACATCAATAATTACACAAATGTTTCTGTAGTCTTTCTTATGTATTTAGTATGAGTGAGTTTTTCTATCTTAAGGGGATATTCTATGTTATTTGTTCTTTTTCCTAGATTTTTTTTATTTTATAAATTTACAAGTATGCTTATCTGTTGGGGTGTATGCATATGCATGCACAAGCCCCAGCATATGCCAGAAGAGGGAGCCATCTCTCCTGCCCTGATGACAGTGTCTTTAATAAAGCATATCCTTGCAGATCACACAGAATCACTAAGATTGATCCATAAATGCACTATTTATTTCTCTCTGTTAGTAATTCTATGCCCCAGATAGAATTCAATCTCTAGTACTGAAAAAAAAAATGTCTCTTTGGATGCTAATGGGAGAGCTGAGTGACCATGTTTTGTGTATTTATACTAAAGAGTATTTATAATTTTGTAATGCCACTAGTGTTGTAAAATCTTCCTTCATCACCACATCTAAATTCAAGCTGTTCCATGTAAATTCACAGATTTCTGTCTGGGGGCTTTTGTAGTGATCTGTAGAGTGACAGAGCATGTATAATAAAACCAGTGTTAAAGTTTTAAGTTCCTGTTTGTTCATCCACTTCTGATATTTATTTTCCATGTCTTCCCAAACTTATTGAGAGCTCATGTATTATCCTTGTATTCTTCTACTTAATACGTTTATGTTATCTATGTCAAGTTGTGCATAAAAAACATTTTAGATGTATGTATAAATTATGACTACGTTTTCAGAAGGCAATGACAGCTGTTAAAAAGAAATCCCATTTTAAAAGAGTGAGATTAGCAATAGTTTCAATAAGATACACTGAAATGAATAATATCAACTCATTTGTAGATCTATAGTTTGTTCTCTGACATCCAGTGAAATAAATAACAAAATCACACAGATTTATAAGCTTGAATGGTATAAATAAAAGTGTATACTCTACTGGAAAATAAAAGTTTAGAAGCATAACATACTTTCAAAGAGAACTATTTAATTATTAAGGGGCAATNGATAAATTCTATTCCATCTGAAAGAATTATATAATAGTCATTGAGAAAGCTAACTTTACAAGATTTGAAACAACGTTTTTCTAATAAGACACTAATGGTTAATTGTGACTGCCAACTTGGGATCCACAAGCATNTAGAAACCTACAGGTAGNTTTCTCTGTGGGAGTATGACAAAAAAGATTTAACAGAAAGGGGATGGCACTTATAAGGTAGAGTCTGAGACTGAATCAACAGAAGAAAGTAAGTTGAACACTAGCATTTATATTTCCCTGTTTCCGGAGTGTGAATGTAATGTGACCAGACACTTTGGGGCCGTACCTGGCATCCTTTCCCCACCATGAAGGACTGAGAATTTGGTGAGAGAAGAGTGGAAGAGTGGATACAAATATCACCTGTGATGCTATGTCCAACACAGACACTGAGCTTAACACAATATTCTTGACATGTGCCTATGCTGTTGATGCTTATAAACATTAATATGTCCCCAAACATTCAGGAAATTGATTGTATTTCTGGATATCCTTCACTAGATGTGGTGGTGGGTGTTTTCTAGTTGATCTAATTTGTTCTAACCTGGGGGATGGGCTTCTAGGCATGCATGTGGATTATATTGGTTGCACTAGTTGCGGGGGAGACCAGAAGAATAACAACATTCCTTCACTGGATCCTAGACTGTATAAATGAATAAAGGGAACTAACCAGCAGATAGTATTCATAATTTTCTCCTTCTTGGCTGCAGATAGTATGTGATCAGTTGCTTCAAGCTCCCGATGCTCTGAATTTCCTATTTTAGGGAACTATAACCTATAACTGTAAGCCAGTAAACCTTTTCTTCTTAAAATTGCTTGTGCTAGGACACAGAAAAATAACTAATACACTGTCTCATCTACAGGTATAATAATTCACTATATACAGATATATAATTTGCTTTATACAGAATGATCCAAGATGTGTGTGTGTGTATGTGTGTGTACACTTCATGTCATGGGTGATAGCAACACACACAGAAGCAACTACAAAAATAGTAGAAAAAGGAATATTTCTCTATGAATACATATATAATATACTTTAAAATCCATGTACTAATGCATAGATATGTAAAGATTGATAAATTTTTGGAAAACTACTGTGACAACCCTTATTTACTTATCATAGTAAATTCTGTGCAGCTATAACTATAAACTACAAAGCAGGGTAGTTTTTTTAAGTGGACTCAATATGCAAGCACTCNTAACTCTTGAGGCTAGGTTGTCTATGATTACAATGAGATCATATCTGGCAAGATCATTTTCCTACAGCAATCCATAGTGAAAGAGGGAAAATAACAAATATGCATATGAGTGAATGAATAGCCATAAAGGAAAAAGAGAGGCAGAGAAGGAAAAGAGAAGGGGCCAATCTCATCTTTTAACCTGGAATGCCACTGTGATACCTCACCTTCTCCCCTGATAATTATGTTGGTACAGTTAACGTGGTGTAGGTCTCATGGCTGAATAAACTTTGAATAGTTCAATTCTAAACATCATTGCATTTGAGATTAAAATTTCTCACAATGGATTGAGGGGAGTACATTGAAAAGATATTACTCTTCTGTTTAAATATTAAATTTAAAATTAGACAAATGGGGCTGTTGAGATGTCTTCATAGTAAAAAACAGTGGCTGATCTTTCAGAGGCCCAGGGTTCAATTTCAAACACCCACATGGCAGCTAAAAACTGTTTGTAACTCCAGTCCCAAAATACACGGTGCCCTCTGCTGGCCTTTGTGGGCATCAGGAACAGTTATGGTACACAGACATAATTGCAGACTAAATATTCATAAATTATATACATATATATGTATATAATAAAAACAAATAAGCCACTTTAAAAATAAATAAGATAAAATTAAACAAACATAATTGATATTATCCATCCCTACATGTCTTTTTAAAATTTTTTTTATTATTGCATGTTTTTTTTTAATTAAAAAGATTTTCCACTCCTTTTACATACCAACCTCAGATCCCCCTCTCCTCCCTCCTCCTGCCCCGCCAGCTCCCTCCCTCAACCCACACCCCCATTCCCACCTCCTCTAAGACAAGGCCTTCCATGGAGAGTCTCTAGAGCCTGGCACTCTCAGCCTAAGCAGGACAAGACCCTCCTCCCTGCGCCATGACTGTGCCAGGTGTCCCACCATAGGCACTGGGCTCCAAAAAGCCAGCCCCTGACCAGGGACGGATCCAGATCCCACCGCCTGGGGGTTCTCAAACANTTCAAGCCGAACAGTTCAAGCTTCCAGAGGGCCCAGTCCAGCACCATGGGGGCTCCACAGTTACATGTCTTAATACACAAGTCAAATGATAAGGTTGGAATCTGCATTGTAAAATAGCATAATCTGTTGAAAATATTTTATTTGTAAAATATCCATAAAGGTTCAATAAATCCATTCATGTATCACTGCCAAGCATCACCAAATAAGCCTTTCTTTACAGAAAATGGAGATCATCAGAGAAAATCACAACTGGATAAGGTACAGTGACCAATAGATCATGGGAAGCCCAGGCCCAAAGGATACCTCCNTATCACAGCTCCCGCATCTATGGCTTGGAGAACATCACAGAAGGCGGAGCAGAAAAAATAATGTAAGAGCAGAATACTAGGAATTATGTGATGAGACAAGAGCTCCTAGAAATGGATGCATAAACAAGACAGGAGCCATGGCATTATCAATGGACGTATAATATGAAATTGAGAAATTTTTGTGAGGCCCCACATCTAGATAAAAACATTTGGGCAACTAATGACTGCTCAAAGAAGGAAAAACCACCTCTTCCAGAGGCAAGACCAGTTTTATTTACCCAACACAAAGTGGTCAGCCCTGAAGTCATATATGCACAAACAACTAAGCTATGCACTAAAACTACTCAGCAGGTTGTATTTACAGATTTCTGCATACATATAGATATACATATGGTGTGTAACAACAAGTATCAAAGAAAGAAGTCTTATAACTTGCGGGAGGTATATATGGTGTTAGAGAGAGTATACCTGGAAAGGGATAGAGTGAAGAAAGGAGAGAAAATAATGAAACTTTATTTCAATTTGAAACATATCTTTTAAAAATTCTAACTGTAGCCCAATTCCTACTCACACTGAAAGATTAGAAAGGTCCAGTAAGAATGAAGCATAGACAAATGGCCTAACAAATGCTTATGGAGGAAATGCCTAGAGATAATTTATCCTCTTCTACGTCTTATCAGGAACAGGAAAATTTCAAATTGCCTGCTTCATAATTCTTATATTTATTTGGTGCTTCCAAATGTGCAATGTCATTATCATATTTTTACACCCTCCTTCTTTCTTTACTATTTGACTGTTATAATTAATCAGAAATAGGAGTGTATTAATTTCATCATGTTTATTATAAGCACAGAACAGCCACACATTGACTTAGTTATTCATTCAGCAGTATACATTATAAGCTGGCTACTCACCAGGCACTGTGTTCTCCAGGTGATACACTACAAATGGCAATCATCTTTGGACCCTGTAATCACAACATTCACAGTTTGTGAAGAAATAAACATTAAGCAGATCCCTCAATCAATCCACACTGGATTATACCTCACTAGACAGAACAAACAGTTAGGGATAAAATGCCACATCTTGAAATTCAGGAAAGANATTCCTAATAGGTCCTGCCTATGAGTCACTTTCAAAGAGAAAATAAACTGTGTCTCAAAAAAATGAAAGACAAAGCATTTCTCCAAAAGTTCAGAATGTATATAAAATATTTTTGAACTATTTAACGTGAGTAATAGTTATGAGTACATCTGAACCTTGTTTAGGAGTGGATCATATAAGAACTTATATTTTTCTTTGTAATTTTTTATGTCACTTTGTTTTAGATACCACTGCAAATATGGCATATTATATTGATCTGTCCTCCACAGTGATAAACTCACCAAGATACAGCCCGTCGATTGAGAAGATTCTAAATTGTACAAGTCAATAAAAGATGGCCTCTTTAAGACAAAAGCCAATTGGAATACTGAAAAAAGCGAACTAGATATATTACTTAGGGGAAAAATGAGTTGTATATATACAAGCATCAAATGTTCATGTAAATTCCTACTATAATGAGAAAAAGTTTAATAAGCCACAAAATATTAGAAAAGGGAGTCAGGGAGATAGAGATAGTAGATATTAGTCTCTTATAAGCATTTAATCCCTACATAGCACCTTTTAGTAAGTTTTCAGAGAATAACATTGCAGTATTGCTGAATAGTTGGCAAGACTTAGGGGTTAATTGCATGGGCCTTTTCTAATCATGCCTCTTCTGGGTTTTGGTCCATCAAGTATGAGCAATGTGACCCTGAAAATGTTACCTTAATCAAAATGATCTTTGTCTTTAAATTGAGATAAAATATAAGATCTCACAAGAAATAATCCCTGTAAGAATTAAATAATAAAACCTTTAGGATCATGCCTGGGAGAAAATGTTCACTATATTGTACATGAAAAATGCATTCTTTGTAATAAAGTATAACCTAAAGTGCTAATTGCAATTTCTTTGGTGCATTAACCCAGTTTAATTCATCATCCCTTTATTGTTGGACATTTGAGGTATTTGCTTTAATGGCAAATATGAAAAAGTGATTTAATTAATGCCATCGTGATCCTCAGGCATTAATGGCATTTCAATGCTTATTTACTGAAGGCACATTATGAAGTATGGTATATAGCCTCTGTAGGCTTCTAATGCATATTGAAAAATTATCAAAAAAGAATGAGACTGTAGCTAGCTCCTCTGCTAGCATGTGCATCAANTGCCCTTCATTTCACCATTCTTCATNATGCTCTTCATTACCTTGAATATTCATGCTCTTCCTTGTCAATTTTTCCTACTTTGATAGATGAAAACAATACGCTGTTGTTTTAATTTAACAATTTCAAACAGCAATAAAGTTGAACATTTTCCCAAATGTACTAGTTGAGGGTTGATGAGACATTTAAAAAATAGCATGTTGTTATTGTGTTCCATGTAGACGGAGTTCAATAGATGTAGTTGTGGTGCTTTACTCCTCGATTGCCACCTTTCAAATTAATTACTTTTTGTTTATACTTCTTCTTCTCAGATTACAATAAATCATGCCACTCACACAAGTTCTTACAGAGACTTAATTGCTTCTTTGAAAGGTTTGGCAGATACATCACACCAGTTCATTAATGCACAGATGATTCCCTCACNTTAAGAAAGACACATTGGAGTGCCAGAAATGTCAAGGCAGTTATTATGCACAAAAAGCATAAAATGGCAACCATCAAAAGGTGAGTCCTCATTCAGTTGGGATCAAAAATAAAATTGCTATAATTCCTTAGTGTAATAATCAAGAAATATTAGATTATTTTAAGGTCATGCAAGGAGAATCTTTCATTTGTTAGCTGTATCCTTTTCAGGAGAAATGTTTTGTTGAGCTTCAAAATTTTCTTCTAACATAAACATATAAAAACCTAGATTTAATCTCTGTGATTCAATTATTTGGATTCCTTTTCTCATATATTAATTGAGTATGTTTTATTTCCAAGCACATTTATATGCATGTCCTATACTTAACTTGTAGTTCATTAGTAAACTCCAAAAATTGTTTTATATTTAAAATCTAAACATAATGAGTCAGTAACCATTGAAAAGGGAGAAACAGAGACTTGGAAATTCAGAAATTCTAGCCATGGATTCTAACTGAATGAGGCTACTATCTCTCAGTATTTAACTAGGCATTAGAAAAATCTTTGGGTATTTTTCATGTTAAGCAGCCCTACAAAAACAGATGAGTACATTTATCTATATGATATGCCTTTAAATAAGTAAATATTTAACTTAAATTTCATGCAAATGGTGATGAAAATGCATATCCTTTTAATAACTTTGAAAATGACAGATTGCTTGTATAAGTTCATTTCAAAGTTATTGAATTATTTATTCTGTATTAAATTTAGGTATGTAGAGTAGAAAGATTAATGAAAAAACTTGAACAGGGAAAAACAAAGAATAGCTTTCTTTTGCAAAGTTTGTATTTTAGTAGGAGGAGACATTACAGATTATAAAAATAGAAACTGGGGGGAATTAGAAAGAGATGCAATGTATAGAGAAAAGATAAATGGATTTGGAATAAATTAATTTTTACATATGATATTGTTGGAAGTTTTGTCTCAGTATATAATCTTTGAAAGCAGCAAAAAAAGTTTATATTGGAAAATTATGGCAAACACAGGTCATTTAATCAAAGGAGACAAAACTGGTCTTACCTCAGACAGTTCTCTGGAAGTGTTTGTGAATTTTAATTGAGTATAAGAAACAATAAACACAACAAAATGAGGACATAAAGTAAAGAGATTAGGGACAAGCAACATTATAGGCCCTAATTGATTACATATTTTAGTGTAGAAGGTGAATGCTTTTATGGAATATCTCACAATATATTTAATACAGTGAACTTAAAAAATACAACACAGTCCAATTATGTCAATGTTGATTCATTATTATTGAAATCAGAAACAATATTTAAAATAGTAAACAAGAAATGTTAAACAATAAAATTTAACTCAGTGCAATAAAGGTTACTTTGCAAAAAGTGTTCAGTAGTGTAATGAAAATACTTTTTTTTTCTGGCAGTCAGAGCAGAGTGAATTGTTTTATTTCTATCTGGCTATTTTTTTAATTTCTGAAGATGATGAAAATATTAGCAAAATCATTTTTATCATCATGCCTTTTTCTCAGCAAAACCATGTAGTTGATTGTTGAGGAATATTAATTTAAGATTTGTTACACTCTTTTATGCTACGGAATATTTGTTTAATGATGCAAAGATTATTGCATTCTTTTATGTTGCATTTATTTAACTCTGTGAAGTTGTGTTACTTTGCATGCCCAAAACTCCTGATTGGTCTAATAAAGAGCTGAATGGCCAACAGCTAAGCCAGAGAAAGGATATTGGGGCTGTCTGGCAGAGAGTATAAATAGAAGGAGAAAAGGAGGAGAGGAGAGTGCCCAGGCAAGCCACCCAGACACACAGCCAGACAGTGAACAAGAAAAAAAGAAATATTTACAGAAATAGAAAATGGTAAAATTCCAGAGGCATAAGGTAGATCGGATAATTTAAGAAAAGCTGGCTAGAAATAAGGTAAGCTAAGGCTGGGAATTTATAAGAAAGAATAATTCTCTGTGTATTTATTTGGGAAATGGGTGGTGGGCCCCCAAAAAACAAAGAATAAAAATAACCAATTACATGGTGCTTAATTCACGTAGTAAAGAATTATAAATGATTACCCTGGAAGTGATATTTATTCTTCTTCATATTTTTCTAATTATTATTTATTACTTTCATGGTAAATAAATGGTTGGAGAGCAAAAAGACTTTAATTAATATACATTCACTTCTTGGGAGTTTGTTACTTGGTATATATGTGGGTACTTTTCCATTTCATGAGTGTATTATTGTGTACTTTAAGCCATATTTTTTCAGAATATTTGTCCTTATTTAAATTGTGTGGAAATATGCCATGTACCACCTTTTCTTCATTTGCTCTTTACATGATAGTGATTGTAAATTAAAAATGAACCAAACTCTTAATTCATTCATTTTACTTGTGAATACAAAAATTGCTTATATAATCNATAATGCATTGCACTTCTTTGATTATGTTAACACTGAGCCCTCATTTGCCAAATACCTTAAAATATAAAGCATATCAGGAACTTTTACTTATCAATGATCTAAGAAATGCTGAGTAGTATTTTACTTGCAGTCCCCAAGAGACCTCAGAAGTTTCTGAATCTTTTTGTAAATAAGTTCATCCACCTCCTGGCTCTGGTGGCAGGTGACATGTTCTGCAAACAGTACCTCAAGAGTACTGAGCTAGAAAGCATCACAAAATCAAGTCCTCTCCAGTCAAATCATTAAATGATCTAATTGTCTTCTGTTTTCAATATATCTTCATTGATAAGGTAATAATGAAGAAAAATGAAGCAATAGGTAAGAATAACCTTTCAAGGGAAGGGCTCAAAGGGAAGCTGAGTGAAGGTGAAGTCAACAGTTTATGAAATTAAGCATTGGTTTTGAATTCCTTAGGCTGGCATGTTTTTCCCAAGGTATAATCTGTAACATTTGCCACACTAACTAACAAGGCTCTTTGGGAGGACTAACTTAAATCCACTAGAGGCTCTTCAAGTCATCTATTTGGAAAAACTAGAAGTAGGAGATCAACTCAGTGGAATTCAACACATCATTCGGTAGCACTTTAGTGGCTTTCTAACACACAAGCAGGTTGACTTTGCTGAACTTACAAGAAAAATGGCATGATTACATCTTTTAGCATCTCACAAAATGCACAACTCAAAGTGAATTTATCTGTACCTGAAGAAAAATAGANTCTAAAATGAATACATCGGGTATTGTACAAGATCTAAAAAGTGACTGGATATTTAATTGGGATAAAACATAAAGACTACTTCTAATAGAGTTTTCCTATTTTACTAGACATCTCTTTTTAAAAGGTTTTAACTCTGATCTGCATTTTNCTTTAATTACACATATCCAGTAGTGGAGGTCAGAAGTTATATTAAATACTTATTACTTGATTAAGACTTGCCTATCCTTGTCTCTGATTCCTGGTGGTAGAAATATGATGTGAATAGAGTATCAAAATATAGAAGTACTGTTGATAAAGATGAAAGTTTTAAGAGCCAATAAAAAAGGTATGGTTTCTTCTTCCTTTCTGATATAAAATCAAGAACTCCATAACACTTGGCCTGCTCTGCCTGGGAATCTCAGAGTGGAGAAATGAGAGCACAGCTCCAAGACAGTGCAGGATGAACAGGTGGTGTAAAGAGGAAGAGTTCTCTGTTCTTAAGCTTCTGATGCATTGTCTGTATTTGTTTCTTTTCAAAGNATATCATATATATGGCTCATGGCCTGTTACCTTATTTTCTACACATCCTGCTTCTTCTGCATCTGCTGGCAACCTCTCCTCTGATTCCATCCTTCTTCATTCCAGAATTCTTCTATTCTGGCTGTCATGCACAATCTCTTCCTGCCCAGCTATAGGCCAGTGAGTTCCTTATTAACCAATGCGAATAATACGTATTCACAGTATACAGAAGGATTATTCCACGCATTTTCCTCTTTTTGTCTAATTAAAAATGAAGGTTTGAACTTTAACATAATACAATTATATACTACCAAAACAGTTATTAAGTAATAATTACAGCTACAATCTCTAGTCAATTTGTATTTGGCAAATTTAGAGAAAATACTTAATTAGTTACCTTTTCTTGGTGAGTCTAAAGTTTCATACCTAATTCACTTTCTATCCTAACTATGGAAATATTTAAGTCTAATTATTTAGTCTTTAATAAAAACAAAGACCCCAGCAGAGTGAAATGTTATCTAAAATCTATTTGATTTGATACAAATGAAATTTATATTTGTGAGGAATTTCACTTACAGCTATTTTCATGCAAAAACTATTCAAATTTTCAATCTTCTTTATTTTAAATTCCCCCAAATACATTATAGACAAGAATGCCAATTAATTCTCATGTTACCCAGTAAATTAAATGTATATATTAGACATGAAAAATACATGAATTATCTATCTTGTATTTTATTCCTGACAATGAAATAATTTTATTATTCTTTTTTTTCTGGTTCATATAAAATATCAGATGTTATAGATGATAGCAATAAATTAAGAGTAATATATTTGTTGTTATCATTTATAAACCTACAAAAATCAAAATAAAGGCTGTAATATTACATGTGTTTAGCAATCTCTATATATGGTAGATTGGTTGGTAAATTTTACATTTTAAATACTCTGAAAGACTACAGGTAAAGGATTATTTAAGAGTCATTGNAAGCAGGGGAAGGTGGTGAAACCTTCAGACAGTTGAGCTTCATGATAGCCACTCCGTCATTGGGTATCACCCTTGAAAGTACTATCCAGCAACCATATAATCTCCCTTTTCTATCTTTTCATCACAGGATACATTATGGGAATAGTTTGCACAGTTATGTGTGCTGTGCCATGTTGTTCTGCCTTGCCACAGGTCTCAGAGCAACAAAGACAGTTGACCATGCACGGAAATCTTTGAAGCTTGGAGACAAATAACCCACTAATCCTCTTAGGTCTATTTCTACAGTCAGTTTACCATAGCAACAGAAATCACAATAACTTAAGACATGGAAAAGTTTATTATTGTTATCATTTTGCTAGCACTGTTATTAAATTTTCCAGAACAATAGGATTATTGAATTATGATGTTATTACAAATCATGACCTAACTTAAATATTCAAAGAAAATGAAAATTTAAAGTCTAAACTACCAGAAAAGCAATATTGAGGAAAGCTAAATATAAAATTAAAATGATATTTAAGCAAGATCTTGACTTGAGGCAGGAGCTTGCTTTCCTAAGGCAATAAAAAGCCTAAGGAGAAATATGCAAGTTTTTCAAAAATATTATGATGAAAATAGGTTCTGGGGTTAAAAAGAAGTCCAGGGTTAAAATAGTAAGGCTTCGAATACTGAAGAGTTTTTCTTTTGGTGTAAGATAGCCAAGAGGATCTGATAAGAGGCAGACAGGGATCAGAGGGGCAAGGTCACTGTTCATTGCTTGACTGTTTGGCTTCTTGGCTGCCCTTTCCCTAGGAATTACATGGTACACTCTATTACCATTTCAGGTATTATTGCTTTTAATGAGCTAATTATGACAGAAAAATAAATATAGGTAAAGTTGCTATTTTTATTTCAGGAAAGAATCCACTAGACTACTTGCCCCCATAAATAAGGAGTTAAATACAAAATAAGGAAGATCAAGTTCAGCACCATCTAGGAGTATGGTACCTACAATCTTATCACAGAAGTGTGTGAAATATGAGATCTTAGTTTAACTCACAGAAAACAAGACAGGACAATATTGACTACTATTGGCTAATAGCAAACCAACGATCAAAGTCAACAACTAACAAAGCAGATATCAGACATGACCAGAAGGACACTTCAGTGGCTCCTAACTGGCAGCACACGATCATCTTCTTGGTTGAACCCAGGAAGCATCCAAAGAGCCTGAGGGCTCTATATTGATTGGTCTATTATAGCCCAGAGAACCAATAAGTCTCAACATAGTTTAGCTTGATCTTTATCTATTTTCTGCCATATGTCCCACAAAAAACCATAGACAAAGAAATCCAATGGCTTTTCCATATTTTATTTTGCTTTACTTACTCCTATGATGGTTCACATCTTTGATCCTAAGAGCCATTATTTCAGGTTTATTTTTGGTGACCTTTGAATTATAGACAATTTAATTTCCGAGGCCAAGTACAACTGATTCAAGTACATAAAATAATAATACCATGCTTTTTTATTATTTCTGTTATTTTTGAGATTTTAATATAATCACATTATTTCCTGTTCTTGTCTCCCATACACTTCTCCTTGCTCTCTTTCAAATTCATGGCCAATTTTATAATTAATTGTGATTGCATGCATATTTTTATGTGTATATAAATATATAACCTGCTTAGTATGTGTTTAGTTGCCTGTGTGTTTTTCCATGTGACCAGTATCAGATAACAAATTGATATTAATGTGTGTGTGTGTGTGTGTGTGTGTGTGTGTGTGTGTGTGTGTGTAAAGACAAATTGGATACTAGCTTGATAGTTGACTGTGTGTGTGTAAAGACAAAGTGGATAGCAGCTTGATAGTTGACTGTGTGTGTGTAAAAACAAAGTGCATACTAGCTTGATAGTTGAGAGCAGACATGGTAGGGGTATCAGGGAGGCTAGGTTAGGGGTCTGGAGGGAGGAAAGAAATGGAAGAAAGTGATATAATTCTATTTCAATTAAAACCTACTTTGAGATGTTAATAAAACATTTATCAGGCTTGTTTGTAATAATGCCTTTATATTAAAAAAATATTCTTTAATCTGATTACCAGGATAGGCCAGTTCAAGCACCCTCTCCACTATTGCTAGTAGTCTAATCTNGGGTTGTCCTTGTAGACTCTTGGGAATTTCCCTACAACTAGGTTTCTCCCTTACTGCATAATGTCTCCATCTATCAAAGTATCTCTTTCATTGCTCTCCCACTCCATCCCTCCCCCAGCTCGACCATTCCATTCCCTCTTGTTCTTATCCCCCATTCCCTCCCCTCTATTGCCTTCCAGAGCCAAACACCAGGCCAAGCTCCAGGAGTCCAGTTGAAGAGAGAGAAGAAGAATTATATGAGCAAGGAGTGTCCAGATCATGATGGGGAAATCTACAGAGACAGCTGAACCAAGCTTGTAGGAACTCAGGAACTTTAGGCTAACAGTTGTGGAACCTGCATAGAAACAGACTAGGCCCTCTGCATGCAGGAGACAGTTGTGTAGCTTGGTCTATTTGAGTGGCCTCTGGCAGTGGGATCAAGATCTATTCCTGGTGCACGAGCTGACTTTCTGGAGCCCATTGCCTATGGTGGGACGCCTTGCTCAGTCTTGATGCACAGGGGAGGGACTTGGTCCTTCCTCAAATGAATGTACCTGGCTTTGCTGACTCCCCATGGGAGACCTTACTCTTTTGAGGAGGGGTTGGGGGTGGAGGTTGGGATGGAGAGGGAGGAGGGATGAGAGGGGGATCTGTGGTTGGTATGTAAAACAGAATAAAAAAATGTTAAATACAAAAATATTAAAAATAAATAAATGTTCATTAAATGCTTAAAGAATTCCAATTGAGGTATTTTAAAATTATAAAATTGTGTGTTAAATATAAATAAATCTCTTCAAAGATGCATGACATTTCAAATTCAAATTTTAAAGTAGAAAAAATAAACTCGAAGTTGTCATTTATAATACTAAGCAATTTTTTGTTATAGGATTACTAGGGCAACAATGAAAGCATATTTTTCTTTTGAAACTTATAACAATATGGTTCAGCAGGTAAAGAATCTTGTTACCCAAAAGCTTGAGTTCTTACCCCAGGACCCAAATNGTAGAATGACAAAACTGACTCATATAAGCTGTACTTTGATTTCCACACATTCATATAGGTTCAGATAAACAGACACATAGACACAGACACAGACACATGCACACACACACATACAAATAGACAAAAAAAAATTAAATTTAATATTTTTAAATGCATCATATCATTTGGAAGAATAATTAAAACTACCTATACATCATATATGGGTTAAATCAATACTTATAAGGTATATATGTTATATATGTGGTGTGTATATATATCTTATAAGTATTAATTATATAAGGTTATTTATTATTATAAGGCATATATAGTATATATATATATGGCATATATATATATATAAACCTTATAAATATTGATTTATAGTAATTATACATTGTAGGTGGACTTTCTTTGGACCACCAATTCCCAAATAATGACATGGAGACTTTTTATTAATTATGAAAGCTTGGCCTTAGCTTAGGCTTTTCCCAACTAGCTCTTAAAACTTAAATTAACCTGTTTATATTAAGCTCTGTTTTGTCACTTGGCTCATTTCCTCTCCTCACGTACCATGCATCCCACTTCCTCTGTGTCTGGTTGGCAAATCCCCTGTACCTCAGATTCCTCCCAGAGTTACTATCTCTTCCTGGAAGTCCCACCTAATATCTCCTGCCTAGCTATTGGCCATTCAGTTCTCTATAAAACCAATCAGAAGTTGTCTTATCAGAGACACATCTTCACAGTGTACAGAAAGAGTAACCCACAATAATAAACAACAAATTTGTAAGGATATAGAGAAATTATTTATCAAGTATGTAAAATGGTAACATGGGAATTTGGGCAATGAGCAATATATGCATGAATTATATATATCATGATATATTATATTATATAGCATTATATATGATTATAATATATAATGTTCTATTTTATATTTAGTATTTCTTTAAGTAACTTATTGAAGACTTAAACCATCAAGAGAATGAACTTATAATAGTATTTCTTTGCCATTATCAAATAAGTCTTTTAAAAAAAATAAAATGTATTTTGTGTGTTTGTGTGTTTGTCTGTCTGTCTGTATCTATTTCTCTGTGTGGATCTATGACATAAGCGCAAATCTTGTCTTGGTTTGGTTTTCTATTTCTGTGATAAAATACCATGACCAAAAGAAACTTGGTGAGGAATGGTTAATTTCATCTTACAACCCTCAGGTCACACATGATCACTGAGCAAAGTAAGTCCAGAAACACAAAGCAGGAACTGACACTCAGACCACGAGGGAGGAATGCCACTTTACTGGCTTGCTCTCTGTGGCTAGCTCATTCAACTTTCTATACCATTCAAGTACACCAGCTATGGGTAGCATCTCCAAAAGTGACCTGTTTGCTGCTACATCAATCATCAATAAAAAAAAGAAAAAAAAATTACAGGCTTCCCCAATGGCTGATTTAGTGGGGGCATTTTTATATGAGGTTTCCTCTTTTCAAATGACTCTAGCTTATGTCAAATTGAGATAAAATTAACCAGTAAAGATTTCTACAGAGGCCAGAGGAGGGAGTTATATTCTGTGAATCTGGAGTTACAGGCTATCATGATCCTCTTGATGAGGGTACTGGGAATCAAACCCAGGTCTCTGCAAAGTCAAGTGCTCTTAATTGCTGTGCTGTCTTTCCAACCCCTCAAATAAATCTTCTGAATAAGTAATCAAGTAAAAACCAATCTATCTCATTTGATTGAAGTTTGACAGAGAAGTGACCACGAGAAAAAAATTACTGATTCTGATCTTAAACCATAAAAATGAAAAATACAACCTGGATAGAGAGATGTTTCAATAGGTAAAGGGCTTGCTGCATAAGTATGAAGACGTAGTTCAGATTCCCAACACCAACATAAAAATCCAGGAACAATAATGTTTGTAATAATCCTAATACTGGATAGATTGAAACAAGAGGATCATGGGAGCACATTTGACTAGATAGTCTTGTTGAGTCAGTTAGCTCAAAAAATCCAGGAACAATAATGTTTGTAATAATCCTAATACTGGATAGATTGAAACAAGAGGATCATGGGAGCACATTTGACTAGATAGTCTTGTTGAGTCAGTTAGCTCCAAGTTCAGTGAAAGACTCTGTCTCCTAATATCTATCTTGATAGGATTGTCTTTCTGAAAATGTGTTGCTCTGATTGGTTGATAAATAAAGCTGTTTGGCCAATGGTGAGGCAGAATAAGGTTAGGCGGGAGATTCGAAGGAAAAGAAAAAAAGCAGAGCAGGGTGACGCCATTTTGCCATCTAGAGAACAGCATGTAACGGCACACAGGTAAAGCCATGGAAAACATGGNGACATAGATTTATAAAGATGGGTTGATTTTGGATGTGGGAGCTAGCTAGCAAGAAGCCTGCCACGGCCCTTGTTTGAAGATAATGTAAGCCTCTGTGTGTTTACTTGGGTCAAAGTGGACCCATGCATATGATCCTGAAGGTCCTGACAACTGCACTATCTATATAGCTATCTATATCTACATCTGTATCTAACAGGAATAATGAAAAACAGTCGATAAAGACACTAACATTGACCTCTGGCCTGCATGTACACATGATTATATGCACACACACACATGAACATGCATATTACAGATACACATATTTAGAAGATCAAAAAAGACATTCAATGATGAATTAGGTCATAAGCATTTATAATTCCTATTTATTCACTATGTTCAGATGTTTTATTTTGCAAGGGCAAGAAGTAATCCTTGTGAACACCTGTGATCATTAAGAATAGTACGTGTGCTGGAGATTTGGGTTGAGCTTATTTGGTCTTTGTCTGCTCATTAACCTCTTTTCATATTTACTCTCTTACATTGCAGTTGATGGCTTTACAATTTATTTTTAGGATTTAGGATTTCTTTTTTTTTTTTTTTTTTTTAATCTGGCCACTTGAGTAAAAATTATGTCAGGGGAAAGAGTTGTTTTCTTTGTTTAGTTTTTTATGGTTATAATAGGATAGAGTTTGACAGTTGAACACACCAAGGGAGGTCTAATTTAAATTCATAGTGTATCTGACTCAAGGAAAATCAAGGTTAACAAAAGAGAATTCAAAGTTGTATCTAAGTACTTGTTAGACTATGATTGGAAGTGTACCACCCTGAGAAATTCTATCAACATATGTATTTAGTACTTGTTTTGTATACTGGTCAATCCACTTAATTCAATGATCTACTTAGAGAATGCTTTTATTTCAATTTTGTGGTGGTTCTAACATTGAAATTATGTATGGTTACAAAAACAATCACATCAACATTAAAATTTACTTCAAAGATTCATAAATATCACCAGTTACTGATGGAAATGACTCATGTGCATAAAAAGACATTTTATTTAACAGACATATTCAGTTTTTTTACTTTGTTAGTTTAGCTGTAAAAGGTAATGAGGCTTACAGTTTATGATAAATATTTTCCCACTATTCTATTTGGCCATTTGTGTACTGCTGAATATCAGACTTAAATCAAAATAATCTCAGCTTAACTTCCTTCTGGATGTTGGATATATTCATTGGCTAGTTTTAAATGGCTTCTCTTAGTAGAGTCATCTGCATATATTGTAGTTTCTTGACTATTATCTACTATGAGCAAGTGGCTTGTGTTAATTTTTGATCAAACCATTCCCTCAACTCTGTCTGAACATATGGTATAGGAGGGCTTCAAGAATGCTGACAAGTCTTCAAGGACTATTAATGGCCAAGTTCAGAACTGGCATACTGTGGTGGTATTTTATCTATGTCCCCCAATAAAATTTATCTGAGGATTAGAGGAACAAGGTCAGCCACTAGCCTTGCAAAATTAGCACACGCCCTTTATCCTATCACTTAGCAAGCAGGGTCTGTCTGGATCCCTGTGAGTCCGAGGTTACACTAGGAACAGTCAAGCATGGAGACACATGCCTTTAATCCCAGAATCAACCATAGAATTCTGGAGGTCTATACAGACAGGCAGGAAGTGACAGATGGGCGACAGGAGTAAGTGATGTAGCTAGGCTGAAAGAGCCAATGGGAGAACAGAACAGAAAGGGATATAGATATGGAGGTATAAGGAATTGTGACACTCTCCATTTTGGGAGCAGCGGCGGCAGTCTAAGATGAGGCTGGTAGCTGTTCCTAATTCCTCTGATTTCTGTCAGACTTTCACCNCTATCTCTGCCTCTGTGTTTTATTTAACAAGACCATTTAGAAAATCTGTCTTACAGCACACCATCACTTTTTCTGTAGGATATCTATAAAAGCAAGCCACAGGATGAGCAAGTGCTTATGTAGTAGGGAAAATAGCTTGACCTCAATGGAAGTAANTACAAAGTTGAATTAAATGGAAGCATACATTGGGTAGGCATGTTTATGCATTTGTATGTGCAATGAGTACGTATGGTGTCCTTTTAAGGGACAGTTGTGTAGAATAGGAGGTCAAAAATATTAATTTTTTAATATATCAAGTAAAATTACAAAAATATATAAATTATAGCTATGTCAATGAACAACATATGGCCCAGTATTTGGGGGATGGGCAGATTCTAAAGAGTAAGTTGTGAGAAAAATCATAAAAACAGAATAGAAATAGACATCTCAGGATAAATGTCTCNAGTCATACAAGTAATCCATCTTGGGAGATCTGAGTCTTCCCAAACGCATCAGTCATTAGAAGTACATATTTTTGATTTATTGAATAATTGGGGGAATATAAACNGTGGATTATGAATTTTGTGACAAAATAATTTGCAAGACTATAAGACTTCTCTAACTACTTGGAGTCAATTATGCAACAGGTGTAATAAGTATAATTCTGGCCCCATGCTTCTAGCTCTTCTTTAGCGTAGACCTATCCAAAGTGACCCTGTGGGCATTTATGTAGCTGTGCATCTTTTGCTATCACTTTTTTATCCTGATTTTTTTTTGTTTGTTTTGTTTTTTTTGCTAAAGTTGTACTATGGCAATTCTTTTTTTTAATTTTTTTTTTTATTAAGAAGATTTTCCACTCCCTTTACATACCAACCTCAGATACCCCTCTCCTCCCTCCTCCCNCCCCGCCAGCTCCCCCCCTCAACCCCCCCCCCATTCCCACCTCCTCCAAGACAAGGTCTCCCANGGAGAGTCTCCAGAGCCTGGCANTCTCAGCCAAGGCAAGNCAAGACCCTNCTCCCTGCTCCAAGACTTCGCCAGGTGTTCCACCACAGGCGCTGGGCTCCAAAAAGTCAGCCCCTGCACCAGGAAAGGATCCAGATTCCACTGCCTGGGGGCCCTCAAACAGTTCAAGCCAAAAAACTGTCTCAAGCTTCCAGAGAGTCCAGTCCAGCACTATGGGGAGCTCCACAGTTATTGGTCCACAGATCATGCATTTCCATCAGCTTGGCTGGCTTCATGATCTCAATGTCCTTTGTTCATAGAATCTCTCCTCTCTCTCTTCAGTTGGACTCTTGAAGCTCTGCCTGGTGCCCGGCTGTGAATCTCTGCATCTGCCTCCATCAGTCTCTGGATGNGGGCNCATGGGGGCTTCTCAGCTATGGGTCCATAGTTCATGCTTCTCCACTAGTTTGCCTGGCCGTCTCTGTACACCTTCCCATCATGATCTCCTAGTCCCTTGCTTATAGCGGGCCTCCTGTCTCCCATCTATTGGGCTCCTGGAGCTCTGCCTGGTGCCCAGCCCTGGATCTCCACATCTGTCTCCATCAGTCACTGGATGAGGGCTCCATGGTGGCAGTTAGGGTATTCATCCATGTGATCACCAGAGCAGACCAGTTCAGGCATTCTATCAATTATTTCCAGTGGTCTAAGGTGGGTTCATCCCTGTGGACTCTCCGGGACTTCTCTGGCACTCTGTTTTTCCCTATTCCCATGATTTCCCCATTTATCGTGTTATCTCCTTCCTTGCTCTCTGACTCTGTCCCTGTTCCAGCTATAACCTCCTGCGCCCTTACACTCTCATCCTCCATCCCTTGCCCCCTATTTCCTCCCCCTATCTCCTAGTCAGCCCATGTAGATCTCATCCATTTCTCCCTTGCTGGGTGATCCATGGGTCCCTCCTAGGTTCCTCCCTGTAGCTGTGGGTTGCAGTCTGGTTATATGAAATTTGCAGGCAAATGGATGGATTTAGAAAATATGCTGAGTGAGGTAACCCAGACCCAAGAGGTCAAACATGGTATGTACTCACTCATAAGTGGATACTAGATGTAAAGCAAAGGATAACCGTACTATGGCAATTCTGTCTCTCCACAAATGTCTCCTCTCTCAGGGGCTTGCCACCTGTGTAAACAATCTATACTGGATGGCAGAGGATTAAGAATCACAGCAATTCTAGTGCAGTCAAGTCATTCCAGCCTTCCCAGGTGAGCCACAAGATGTGCAAATGACTCATGCTAACATCAGCACATCTGCAACAATGCACAAAGAATCAAAGTCCAGCCGTAGAATTGTGAGTTTAAGAATTTGTGTCATTTGTGGAGATAGGTGTTGGGTATATGTGATGAGCATCAAAGGATGATTTGAAAAGCTGGGGATATTGACTCGAATCAAATTATGTCCAATAGTAATAGTAGTCAATTATCTCTCTATATTCCCTGTGCACTACAGTTATGACGTTGACTGATTAAACATTATGACAACATTAATAAGAATATACTTTCTTAATTATGTGTTTATATATGAGAATAAAAAAGTAAACCCTAAAGCTTGAAGGAATATTTTATCAAGTGATTGCTAATGAGCTAATGCATATTAATTAAATACAAATGGCCAACCTGTCTATGGTTTTGTGAAAACTATAATGAAAGTATATCTGATGATTCAATTTTCTGACACATACATAATAGATATGTGAAATATTAATACCAAATTAATCTTATATAAGGTACTATGTCTTATGAATGCTTACCAATACTAATTAAAAGTAAAAGCGTCTATCATTAATTATATTTTAATTGCAATAAACTTGTGATTACTGAATCACCATTAAAACTTTGTAAGTAATTCCTTATAAAGTCTTTTGGTTACAGCACATGATACTTCCTATTATTAAATTTTGTGTTACTGTATTCCTATAAAAGAGTGAGGCATATCCCATGCTACCAGTGTAAAATAACAATTTTTAAAATTTGAAAACAAAAGAGTCAATTTATATTTTAAATACAGAACAATTTAAATATAAAATGAACCATGAAATTTGGTGACTTCTGTTGAACTCTCTGTTTGGGGTATTTCTCCTTGGGATGCACATTTTAAGGGTACTTACATTTATAGCCATTCACTACTTGTGCTTTTGTTCTGTATATTGGAATGTAGCTGCCTGTGAGTAGAAAGTCCATGTCAGGCTAAGTTGTAGCTATCTGGTTGGAGAAGAGGATAGTAGTTGTTTTAAAGACTTGCTAGGGTATATTGGGAACATGGAAAATTATCTGTGCCTATGGATCCTGATCAAAGCAGTTAGTCCTCTCCAGGATTCTTGTCAACTCATGAAAATTTAATATGACATGTTTCAAGTTTTATTACAGACACTCAGCCAATCATAAACTATGTCAAATATTATAAATACTTTGAGAAATAAATGTTCAATATGTGGCAAAAGCAAATCTCCAGGAGTGTAGTCTTCAAGAACCCAACACAGATCAGTATTGGCAACTCTGATTGGCAGCACTTCTAAGTCTTTTGAGTGAAAACCACTTTAATTCCATCATGGGAAATTTCATAAAAGGACATTTTATATTCCATGTTGCACAAATTGTTCACAACATTGAATAAGTGCTTTGTTTTTAAATAAAATTTCATGATAGCAAGATACTGAGATCTTCAGTACTTTCATTAATATACCAGATTGAGTAATCCAGAGACAGGACCCATTTTAAGACAATGGCTTGGGGAGGAAAAGATCCTGCACCCAGTGTAATTTCTTATGTGCTCTAAATTTTTTAGTGTTGAAATATTTCCCTGGTGAAGGAAATTATGCAATTTCAGTGACAGCAGTTTTTTTCAGATATTACTGATTTCCTTGCAAAACCCAGACAAGGAGAATACAAGTTCTTTCATTCCAATGTCTATTACTTAATATTTTCTCTTTGATCACACATCAGACAATAAATTTATCAAACCATCTATACATATACTATATATATATATATATAGTAGAGTGATTTCAAAGGCAAGGAGCTTGAAAGAGGACTCAGGAACCAAAGTTGAGATGCAAAACACTGTATTGATAAGAAAAGAGAATCCAACTGCATTGGGGGAAGCTGAAGAAAGAGGTCTACATGAGTGCCACAGGTTCAAAGGTAAAGGTCCACAGGTGAGCACAACTGCAGACGTGAAAGGATCCATATGAGGAACACACNTACAGATGGACAGCACTTATAGACAGAGAACACAGAGCACTTGCAGACAGTAAGTCAATAGCTCAAGTCAACAGTTGGGAGCAAGGCAAGCTAAAGCTCTGGGGACAACCTCTGTTTGTTAGACCTTGATGCACACAGCAGGTGGTCTGATGACATTCTGTGGGGAACCATTGCCATTGCAGTGTTAAATGTCTACCTATTTATGTTATGCATTGTAGGTGAGAGAACTACATACTTTTCTTGCTGTAGCTTGTCTGATATGTTCCTGAGTCTGGTTTATCTAATGTAATTTTAATAATTATGCTCATGTGCTCCTAACTCTTAATTCACCAATTCACTGTGGTAAATTTATACCCTTTGTACTCCTTGAAAAAAGTCAGTTATGAATCCATGCTGTCAGTCACATATCCAACATATCCTTAACCCTTAAATTGCAATCAAAAGCTGTTTTTAAATACAGCCTCTCAGGGCAAACACAGCCTGGAAAAAATTTAAATTAAAGTTTTTCACACTATGGAGCAACTTAGGAGAGGGCACATCTTGTTCTCAGCACTGTGAGGAATCTTGACTTCCTTAATGATATCCATTTGGCTATCCCATGTAAACTTTATGGGTACATAGCCTGTGTTCAAAACTGACATATTTAAAGCTGTGCATCAAATGAGAAAAGAGATCGTTTCTTGGCTGTATAAATCNATTTTTTCTTGTGTGCATACAAATGTCTGTGTAATCACTGAGCTGTCTCCAGAGTGAGAGCCAGAAAGAAGAATATCGGATTTGTCATCCCCTGAAGACATGACTGCAAAGGAAAGGTCNGCTATGCCCTAAAAGTAGGATTAAACAAAACAACAAATCAATTCAGCAAATACCTGCTCACTTGGGTCAAGCCCGTCATACTCTTCCCCAAGCCCAGGCTGTGCAGGTGTCAGCTCCCTCCTGCGGTTTTATTTATTTATCTATTTACTTATTTAGGATACTTTGTAATCATATCCTCANTAAGGTTATAGGTAAACTTCCTTTAAGCTATGTTTGGGTGAGTATTTTCATTAAGGTTGGTTCATTTAGCAGTCATTGTTTGTTTTTACTGGAGAGTTCAGTTAAAGGTAATTGTTTTTGTTCTTGGACTTCAGGGACAGCACTTTGGGCACAAATTAATTCAAACTTACAAGGGTGAGTGCCCCCCCCCCCCCGGAAAACCTAAGAAGCAAACACAGCATTCCTTCAGCCACTCTGTCCTTGTTCACACTTGTAAATACATACAATTGAGCTGATGTGATATCTCATGCCCCTTTAACTGTCAGTTCACAAGTTCTAGCTTAGTATTTTCTTATCAGCACACCTAACTAAAATTTGTTTAATGTGAACCTTGCTTAGACAAGAATTAGGTTGTAATTGTAGCGTAAGCATGTAAAAGATACTATTTCCCTTCCTTTTTTCTCTACTACATTCTATATGCTATCTTTGTTTGCTTGTTTGTTCAGTTGGTTGGTTGATTTCCTTTTTACTAAGAAATATTTTAACTTTGTGTTACTTGTATGATGGTTATTTCTTTCACTGATGGCCGATATTAGTCATTTAAGATGTAAATTAGACTAGAAATGAATACAAAAATAAAATTAAAAAGCATTCTCTCCAGGCGGTGGTGGCCCATGCCTTTAATCCCAGCACTTGGGAGGCAGAGGCAGGCAGATCTTGTGAGTTCGAGGCCAGCCTGGGCTATTAAGTGAGTTCCAGGAAAGGCACCAAAGCTACACAGAGACACCCTGTCTCGAAAGCCCCCCCCCAAAAAAAGAAAAGCATTCTCTATTATTTCCCATATATCAAGCATAGCCATTTACTTAATGTTGATCTTTGACATAGAAATAACAGAAGGTGATGATTATATTTATCTAATATCAGTTTTTTATAAGTAACATTGGCCTAATTTTCATAATTGATATAAGTATAACTTTAAATATAAATTTGATTTCAGTAGGAAAATTTGAGATACAAACTTTTCATGGAANTGTTTACAGACCTTGAAAGGATAGTAGTCAATTTCATTTGGAAAAAAACAAATAAAACAGAATAGCTAAACCAATGTTGTACAATAAAAGAATTTCTGGTGNTGTCACCATTCCTGATTTCAAGCTGTACTAGAGAGCTGTAGTAATAAAAACCACATGGTATTGGCATTAAAAACAAGCCAGACACATTGAACAATTGAATTGAAGATGCACACATAAATCTACACACCTATGGACACCTGTTTTT
>LZPO01035215.1:53685-68747 GCA_001675575.1 Neotoma lepida
AAAAAGAAATGTAGGTTACACTCAATGCATCATCCAAATACGAAGATATGGGAATACCAAAGGGCAGAGAGTTGTTGGAAGGAAATGTTTCAGTGGGAAAAGGAAGAAGATGAGGGAGGGGGACCTAAGGGAATACAAATAACACAAGTTAGCTATAGAAATACATGAACCTGTTAAATCACAACAAAATTCTTAAAATTTGGTAAAAGAGGGATATGTATTTACATTATGTAATCTAAAACTGTATTTAAAAATATCATTAATAAAGTTTCCTTTCACAAATGACACAGTTGTTTTAAATTAGAAGTTAATCTTTAATTCCCAACTGAAGTTAAGATCTATTGAATAAGTTGTGACATGTTTAAGTATGACAGTTTTGTTTCTTTTCTCTGAAAATTAAAATTTAGTTGTGCTTATTGGATTTGATTAAATGTA
The DNA here is from genome assembly GCA_001675575.1 of Neotoma lepida. Taxonomy (NCBI): domain Eukaryota; kingdom Metazoa; phylum Chordata; class Mammalia; order Rodentia; family Cricetidae; genus Neotoma; species Neotoma lepida. The sequence continues at coordinate 54,121 of LZPO01035215.1, forward strand.
CCTTAAACTAAGTAATTAGTACATATGGAATATTAGAATATCCAGGTATAATGATATTATATCTTTTTGAGATTATAGAATTTGATGGAACTTGCTATGAATTAAGAAGTACTGTCTGAAATCTTAAATACACGAAATATTTTTTACTTTCCTGCATCTTATATTGTTATGTTAATTTTTATGAGATTTTGCTTCATTACTACAAGTTGACTCGAAGGCAAAAATGGTAATTGGAAACTACATTATCCATTAGAATTGTTGTGTTGCATTTTGTCACCACAAGGTTTCTCACTGATCCATCCCACAGTAAGACATCATTTCTGTGCAGTGTTTTTACACAAACTCTTACAGCATTTCCCANAATCTTATAATTTTCTCCACTTGCTGTGGACCACATGACAACCANTGCCGCTCNGCAAAGTTGCAGAATTTCAACAGTGCACTTCACAATTCCCCAGCATCTTTTACTTTCATTTTTATTGATTCTCACTATATGTTATGGGAGTTCCCTTATGCCTTTTCCTTTAGAAAATTTTGTGCGGGCTTCAGTAGAGGATTTATATGTATACAATAGCAGTGTCTTTAAACAAAATAATTCTTTGGAAAAAATCCCCACCACTGTGGAACCATACAGCNTGAGAACTCTGCCTACTCTCACACNAGTTAACACCAAACTGCTAGAAAATTTAGTTATGTAATACATACTTGATNACTAAGGTATATTTGATAAATAACATTTATAATTTTCTAAGCTNTACTCAGATTCATGGTAATATTTGTCTAGCTTTGTCTTTACTCACTTTAAGCTTTAGCTGTTTTCATAAACTAAGCCATACAAAAAACTGCAATATTCTGTAATGGAGTGTCTGGTCTCCTAAGANAGCCCTTGTGCCAAGGTCAGACATTTGGACAAAAGCCCCCATTTCTTCAGGGCCTTGAAGGAAGTTCTTGCTTGCTGAAAAGGGAGTTATTTTCCTTATCTCTGGCAAAAGGAACTTGTGGTCCTCCAATTAACATANGACCGTGGTACTTATTAATTTGTCAAGGTCAATTCCGGCTCCCTCAATCCCTGCTTACAAGCCCCACCCCAGTTCACATGCGCTTTTTCTTCCATTCTCATTTAATCCTTTGTGCAATTATAGAGTATAAAATGTGTAGCCTCTTATCAGTAAAGTAAGAGCCATCCTGATTCACCCTCAGATCATGTCAGCCTCCTTCCTTCCTCAACTCCATACCCCATCTTTGGGACCTGAACCCTGCTGTAGCTGGACTCCAGCATCCATTATTTAATTTTCATAATATAAATCACCTGCTTTTAATGTAACTTACGCTTATAGAAACTCATGAAATCATGTCAAATGTCTGCAAATATGATTTTGCAAAATGCCAAGAAATACACAGTTTTAAAGGAATAGCAAATATTTGAATATTTAGAGTGTTCTCTCATCCCAGTTTAACCTTGAGATCAAACTATCTTAACTTCTGCCCTTGTAAAAGAAGAAATATTGTCANTAGAATTATTTCATGATAGTAAAGCAAGATACTTATTGTAGAATGTTGAGCACACAGCCTGGCATACCCTCCTGTTGCCTTAGTTCTGTAAAACCTAAAACATCATGTTTCCTCTCACCTAAGGATGTTAGCTTCAGATTTTCAGATTTTTTTGAGCTTTTTTTGGAATGTACAGAGAGGACATGAAATCCCTAAGGAGTCACAGAGTAAAGATTGAACATGCTGGTATCAAGGATTAAAAAGGGAATAATGAGATAGGAACTGTTAAATTGGTAAGGGAAAAGGAAGGCCAGAGTAAAGAAGAGAGTATGAAGAAGTAAGAATTACAATACTGATCTTTAGAAATATTCATACAGACACCTATTCCTGTAGAATCTTTCTAAAACACATATATACACATGCATAAAAGAGTAGAATTGAAAAAGAAAAACATATAGCAGGGCAACAATGCCCTCTGTTAGACACCAGATGCTAACAACAACAACAATAAAAAAAAAAAAAAAAAAAAACTGGTAGCAGGAATGGATTACTTCTTTGGGACTTGTTGACAAATGAGGTCTCATAGACATCCAAANATTAAGGGCTATTGTCATTGTTCTTTTCTACCCATCAGAACTTCACAGTAAGGCTCTGTTGCTGAAGGCATCAAGTACTCAAGTCAAAGAACACATTAAAGTCAAGCTGGCACTGACCTGGATGTTTCATGCTGGTTGCTAGCTTTCACAGTGCTGGAAGGTGCCACACACAATACCTACTAGAAGAAAAAATCAACATCAATCATACCCAGCTATGAATCCTGTGAACTACAACAATGACCGGGCTGGAAAGTCATTCAGAAACATTTTGGGAGTAAGTAATCACTTTCTGATTGGATGTAAGTTTTACTCCACAATATGAAACCCATACCTGGCACAATCATCAGGTAAGGAATATATGGCTAGATAAATCACAGACTCTAGGGGAGAATATACTACTATTTTGCTGCTAAATGGACATAGTATGTAAACCAATCCTTAATGATTCATCTGTATTCTCATAAATCAATGTATCATGCAACACTCATCTGAGAAGCTTCTATTTGCAGTAGATACTGATGAACTAAGAGANCCACTACCAGCCAAGGTGTAGGGAGTAGGAGACTGAAAGATGCTCATCCTTAAAGAGAATATATTGCATCTCTTCCTCCTAAGGCTCATGAATCATTGTGAAAGAGGATCCAGAAAGATTGTAAGAGCTGGACTTGGTAGATGACGCTAAAGAAAACAGTGTCTTTCAACAAAAACAGAAATGATACACATATGAACTTACAAGGACTCTGACATCATGCACAAGACCTGCACAAGACAAACAAACAATCCAAAATTGAACACTGAGGTGGGGGAGTACACAAAATGTCACACCCTTAACTAAGAAGTTATTTCCAGTAGATACCTGTTGGGAAAGCAAAATCGGTTTTCTACAGTGTTACTATTGAGTGTATCAACTAAAATCCTNGGCAGGCTTCATGCCCAGGTGTGGTTTGATAGCACAAAAGGGAATCCATGTGTTTTGTTATCTCTGCTTTGTTTTGTTCAGCTTATTGTTTTTTGTTTGTTTGTTCATTTTGATTTTATTTTTATCATTTTTGAGACAGAGAAAAAGAACATGAAGTTCAATGGTTAGGTGGTGCAGAGGATCTGTGAAGAGTGGGTAAAGTGAGAAGAATATGGTCAAAATATACAAAATACAAATAACAATTAAAGGAATATAAAATAAAAATAAATATCAGAAAGGAAAATATTTGGAGGCTAGTGGAATGTCCTGGGCCATTTGGATATGTGCTCTAGAAAGCAATTATGGGATCCCAGTGTCATGTTATATTTTCTACCTCTAGATGTGACCATTGGTTCCAGAAAGCTCCTCTGCCCTTGTTCTCATCTGTCAGAGCTATTTGGATTAGAACCTCCAGGCCTAAGTTAGATGGACACTTTCTTTATTGTGTTACATTGTACAAAATGAAATTAATACAAGTCCTGAGGTACTATTCATCATGGTTTACATTGTTTTCAATAAGGAAAAAAATGGATAGATTTTACTCTTTGTATAACAAGTTTATATTTTATTTTAATTCACATATTACTTTAGTAATAAAAATACCTCAATGGAAATTATCCTGTAACATTTGCAATAAAAGTAAATAGTGCCTATAACATTGCACTCATCAAACTAAATAACANAGTGTTNTTGTAACTTCATTGGTTATTGTTAAGTAATTTTTCTTGGGTAGAAATATGAAAGCATAAACTGACCCAAGATAGAGTGATGATGATGAGCATAGAAGCAAAGAATTATTCCTCTCACCTCTAAATCAGTGAACAAAAGAGTTACATGAACCTGAGCAACTCAGTTGCAATTACATCACTAAACAGTATATTCAACATGGGTACTGACTTGTAGAGTGCTCCAACAAAGAATCACCTCTTCTCCAGCAAATGCTACTATTTACATAACCTTGGAAGAGGGACCCCTCAAATCAAGATTTTCTGAGCTTCCTAAGTGAGCCTAGTATATCTCATCAACTTTCTCAGTTGTATGAAGCTTTCTCCTCCATATAGGATGGAGATTTTAGTTGGGAAGTATCATCTAACAAACAAATGGACTGAAAGAAAAAATTAAAATAAACAGCTAGCTTTATGTTCACAATCCCATTTTAAATGAACACTATTAGAGTTACTTACATATTTTCATAATACTGTCACAGTAGTACCTATTTTACTGTGTTGAAATTATTTACAGTTTAAATAATTATATTAAGGAACGGAATTAGTTTCATTGACTAAATCAATATCAATTTATTTTAGCTCATTTTCCCATGCCCCAAAGCATTAAGATGTATGCCCTTTTAATACTGCATTAGATGATTTTTTAACATTTTTAAATCACTCTATTTATGAGTGAATTTATTATGACAAATAANGTTTTAGAACATTACACACTTATTAGGTTTTATTTCTACTTAAATAATATGTTCTTTTTTTATCATTATGTTCTTTCATCATATCTTAATCCATAAAGTTAAAATGATCTTTTGAGTTTTCTTCATCAGACATTTGTTGAATGATTCAGTCAATTGAGTAATATGCTGCATTTTTATTTTATATGGTACAATCTTATATGATGTTGAGTTTTGTATTAACTTCGTTCTGGCTTAATAGATTTTTCTGAGGCTAACTGCTTGTTTTCTATTTTTAGTTATGAATAACACATATGAAGATAAAAGCACAGTGTGATATTTGTGAGATGTCATTTTACTATAAATATAGAATTATCTAATTATATTATGAAATCTTCAATACTTTTTCTAAGAATTTTGCTTAAATGAAAAAAAGCTGATAAGCTTTTCCATAAGGTAATAAGAAAGTAAGAAAGACATTCACCATAGCCATGCAATGTCAACTTCAATATCATATTCTACAAGTGGCCTTTGATTATCAAGTATAGTTTTAGACTAGAACTGACCTCCAAGGTATTATGTACAGGGGTCTGGAAGTGATGATTTTGGCTGAACAATTCTTTTGAATATTTTTGTTCTTGTCATAGTTGATTATATCACAACCTTAGAAGAATTGTCTGTTTGATAAAGAAAGCCATATAATTTTTTTGATTGCTTAATTACAGGTTTTGGAGGGGTTTTAATTTAAATATGAAAGAGAGTAATGTGTCATGTGGGTAGTAATTTTAAAAAAGATTTTCACAGAAATGCAAAGTTATCATGAACCTTGGAAAACATGGTTTTGTTAAGGTTCCAGACTTAAACTAACAAGCTTTCTGAACACAAACCATTCTCCTTAAATGGCCAACTGTCATTTTCAACATCAATAATATTTACATGGCATGAAGCTTCCTTATGACAGTTCACCGCATCATTGTTATTTTAGTTTGTTGTCTTTGTTAGAAGTGTATTAAATACAGGGTCTCCTGTATTCTGAGTAGCTTCCAAAGCAGAATGAGTGAAGCTGACTGCTTTGTTTGTTATTTCTACTACTTTCCAGTCGTCTTCTGCCTTTGAAGTCTACATTAATTTTTACTAGTTGAACGTTCACTTTTCTCAACTTTCTTAGATTCACAGATACGGTTCTAGAGATATCATCAGTCAATGAGAGTGTTCTTTTTCTTTCTACTTAATGAACCAATGAATCACTGCCTACAAGGTTTTGTTTCCTTCAATTTGGATTGTTTATGCTCTCTCAACATCTACTTCTTCACCAACTACTATCATAGTAGGAAACTTTGCCTTAATTTCACACACAATTTTTTTCAAGGCTCCATTGTCCATTTCCCTGTGGATCAGATACTGTGTAGTGTTGCTGTATTTAGCAGTGTTAACTCCTAAAGTGTTAACATATATAGCATTTGGGCATCTCTTCACTATACTGAAGTAGAAATGACATTTAAGAACAGTGAGCTGCAGAACAATTCAAGCTTATGAGGGAAAAAGGAAAGAAATAAAATACAGCACTAAGAGTTTACTGGTGTGAAAGAAAATGGCAGCAAAATTCATGAAAACCCTAGAAATCCATAAGACTATCCACAGTCATCATCTGATCTCAAAAGAGGATGCACTTTTGAAACTAATGTGAATGCTGTAAGTTTAAACAATGGGACTTGAGCAAGAGAGAAAATCTTGTGTGCTTAAGCATATTTAGATGAAATTTCATGCCATTTCATTGAGCTGAAAGGTATGTAGTATAAATAAGTTTAGTGTTTGTATGAGTAGACTTGGGGCAAGTCCAACCTACATTTGGGTTGTGATTGATTCTGATTCTTATGAGTTTTGTACACTAAGTAGAAGGTTAACTTCTCTAAAGTTAAATTCTCTCACAGAGAACCTGATTGTGATACTTCTCGAGTTAAGCTTCACAGGTTTTCAGAGTCAACAGCAGAGGCATAGTTGAAATGAGATTTCAACTTGTTTGACAGATTGCTATTGAGCCAGGACCATGGTCCATGTCTGTCTGGGATCTGAAGTTTGCTGCAGTACTCTGTGCATTTGAACCTAACCACACTACAGCTAGATCTAGAAAGCAGGTTTGTCTTTCATAGTTGTTAGGATCCTTTTAAGCCTACAGCCATAGATTTCATAACATTTTACCAAAAGTAAAGCTTGAGAGTAAGAGGAAAAATGCCACTACAAATGAAGATAGCATTTTGTAGTAAAATGAAGTAATCTTAATTATTATTTCTTATACTTCATTAAATTATATATGTATATTCTTATTTGCATACTTCACAACTACTTTACATATAACAGTTTCTTTAAAAAATCCTTAAGTACTTTCAAAACCTAATAACAATATTCTTTTTTCAGAATCCACAACCTTAACACAAAGAACTATAGACAACTAAGGAATTCTGAGAGTGGGAGAAATTGTCTTCTTTAGGAAGAACACATAAATTGGCTATCCCATACCAAATGACTGCCTGGTCCATGATATAAAAGTGTACTTTCAACTTATGTTAACAAAAATTTCACTGTCAAACTTTTTCAGTATTTTTTTCTTGTTTTTTTGAGAGAGGGTTTGTCTGTGTAGCTTTGGCACCTTTCCTGGACCAGTAATTTTATGTCCAACACTAAGCATAACTTTTCAAAATACATAAATATACACTATTAGTTTTATTCTATTAATTTTCAAGTAAAAAATAACATTTTATATTTATGAAAGTTATTAGTGTCACCATGCTGAAAATTACTTAGATGAACTACATACCACAGAATTTGAAAGAACAATCATAAACTTCATCAAACAATTCAAGGAGCTAAAGTAGGTACAAAGAAACAACCCAATGGAATTAAAGAGAAAGAACTTTAAGGAGAATAAATGACTGAGTGATAGTAAAGACAATATAAATAAAAGCCTGATGCAATTAATAAACACAATCAAGTATGTGAGAATAGAATTCAATGCAGAGGCAGAAACAATGAAGAGGTCAAAAAATGAACTGAAGATAGAACTGAAAAACCCAAAATCTAACTAGAAAACCCAAAGGAAATGCTTACAAGTAGAATGACTCAAGCAGAAGATAAAGTTTCAGGACTCAAATACAGAGGATCTAGACTATGGGTTCTCAATCTGTGGGTCACAACCCCTCTGGGAGTATCATATTAGATATTTACATTAGAATTTACAATAGTAGCAAAATTACAGTTCTGAAGTAGCACCAAATTAATTTTATGATTGGCGGGTCACCAAGAAATATGAGAAACTCTATTAAAGGGTCACAGCATTAGGAACATTAAGAAACACTTATTTAGAGCCAAGGAACATGAATAATTTTTAAAAACACAGGAAAGGAACATACAGGACATGTGGGTCACAGGAAAAGCAAAACAAAAATTTTAATTATAAGCATATATAAAGGATATCAATCCTGTCAATGACATAGATCAGATCCTTAACATGATCAAGGAAAAATACTTCCTCAAACTAAGAGAAGATATAGCCATACAGGTATATAAAGCACACAGTATAAAAAATGTACCAGGCATTAGAAGAAAATCCTCCATCAATATCATAGTTAGAACATTACAGATGCATAACAGGAAAAAAATATATTGAAAGCTGTAAGAAACACCATCAGAATGCAAACTGATTTCTCAGTGAAAACTCTGAAAGCCAGAAGAGTCTGGAATAATGCATTTCAAGNCCTAAATGATTATGATGTTTATCCTAGTCAGCAGAAATATTCCCCATAATTGAAAGAGAAAGAAAACTCCCCAATATAAACATCTTAAAAATTATGTACAACAAACCAAACCTAAAGAAAATATAGGAAGCAATATTGTTTAGGCTGAAGAGAGGAATGAACATAGCTGAGATTGTGAAAAGCAATACAATGCCCAAGTTATTACAAAGGAAGTATCACTGTGGACACAGACAGCATCTCCAAAAATCATTAGCATGATGACCCCAATTAAGCCACACATTTCAATAATAACTTTAAATATCAGTAGTCTCAATTCCTCTCTCAAAAGACACAAGCTGATCACATGGGTCAGGAAAGAAAATCCATTTGTTGTCTACAATAACACACACACACACACACACACACATGTTAGCTTTGAATACATATATTGAATTGGAATAAATTGATGGACAAAATACTACAACCAAATAAGACCAGGAGGCAAGATGATCTTACTAGTCTAATATCTGACAAAACAGACTTGAAATTAAAACTAATCAGGAGAGATAAAAGGGACATTTTATTCAAATCTAGTGAAAAGTTAACCAAGAAATTAATATCCTAAACATAATTGCACCAAGTTCTAGGGGATCCCAATCATATAAAAATCTATTCTTAGAATTAAAGACACATATTAGCATCAATCCATTAATATTAAATTATTTGACTACTCCACTTTCTCCAATAGACAGGTAATCTGGACAAAAATAAACAGAGAAACATGAGAATTAATTGAGCTCATACATCAAGTGTATGTAACAGATTTCAAGAAAATACTCCACTGAATCACCAATAAATACATACTCTAGTCAGGAACACATGGAAATTTTCTAATATAGACAACATCCAGAGACACAGAACAAACTTTAGAAACATAAAGATTACTCCAAACTCTTTCTTTGAAGCCAGGATCATTCTAATACCAAAACAAAGTAAAAATACACCAAAAATGAAAACTACAGTTCAGCCAATTTCCCTGATGAACACAGACACAAAAATGCTCAGTGAAACAGAATACAGACATACATCAAGAAGATAATCCATCCATGATCAATCTGACTTATCTCTTAAACAGTAGAATGATAATATGGACAGTAACTTTAATAAGCTACAAATGTAATTAAAGTAAAAAAAATAATAATGTACATAAAGCCTTTGANAAAATCCAGCAAGCTTGCCTAATAAATGTGACAAGGGATGTAAGACTAGAGGAGACATATCTCAACATAATTACAGCTATATATGATAAACTCACAGCCAATATCTTCCCAACTAGAAAATTCTTGAAGTAATCCCACTGAAGTCAGGAATGAGACAGGATTTCCACTATCCCCACACTTTTCAATAGTTGGAGCAATGATTCAAGAAAATTAAATTAAAGAGTATAAATAAGGAGAAAAGAAGTCAAATTATTGCTATTTGCTGATCACATGATACTGTACATGAGAGATCCCAAACCTTCTACCAGAAAAACCTTTAAGAATGAATAACACATTCAGCACTGTGGCAGGATACAGAATGAACTTTTGCCAATCAATTGCTTTATTCACACCAACAAGAAATATACAGAGGAGGAGATAATGATCACTCTCTCATTCACAAGAACCTCAAAGAAAACAAAGTGTCTAGGAATAAACTTAACCTACAAAGGAAAGGATCTCCAAAACTTTAAAACTCTGAAAAAGTTGATAGATCAAGATCCAAGAAAATGAAAATACATCTTATGCTCATGGATTGATAGAATGACCATTTTACCAAGAGCCAGTATGGATTCAATGCAATTGCAATTGTAATCCCCATCTAATTCTTACAAAAAATTGAAAAAGCTACCCTAAAATTCATATGAAATCATCAAAGAGCCCAGGTAGCCAAAACAATCCTGAGTGAAAAGAAAAGTACTGGAAGAATTATCTTTCCAGATTTTAAGATATATAACAGAGTCATAGTAATAAAACCTATATGGTATAGGCACAAAAAGAAATGTATAGACCAATACAACAAATTCATAGAGCCAAACAGGAGTACATATAATCCCAGTCATTTAATATTTGGCAAAGATGCAAGAACTTTCACCTGGAAGAAAGAAAGAATGTTTAACAAATAGTGCTGGAAAATTGGATAGTACACATGTAGAATTATTAAATTAGATGCTTATCTATTAACTTGCAAAAACTAAAGCAAAAAATTCCAAATTGATCAAAGGCTTAAATGTGAAACTTGAAACAGCTAGCAGAAAATATTGGCAGCAATCTTCATGTTGTAATTTTAGGAAAAAAACTTCCTCAGTTAGAGTCAGTCTGTCCAAGTATTAAGGCCAACTGACAAGTGGGACATCATAAAATTAAAACTTTTCTGTATAGCTAAAGAAACAATGAACCAGGTTACTAGTACTAGAAAGCTAGGCAACTATCCAAAGCTAATTAAGTCAGGAATCTTGGGGGAGAGCCTACAAGCATTTTGGAAATAAAAGCACAATTCTTGACTATACTCATTGTATTTCTCCTTTATACCCACAGATAAGTGGATACATGTGCAAAACAACTGCCACACCTACAACTCAGAGAACGCTTCTGGGAGGAGGGGGCATAANGAGTATAAGAGCCAGAAAATAAAGGAGGTTTTATTTTGAGTGTGGGAGAGAGAGATTATGTCTCCTAGAAATGTAAGAAATCTATAGCATAAATTCTCACCCACATGACAGCCTAAACATGAGCTGAACAAGGATAACACTAATAGAAATGCAAAACTGGACAAAGAAAAGCCCATGAGGCCTCAACCCTGCACAAAGAACTACAGGCAAGCAAGGGATGTTCACAGTGGGAGATGTAGCCTTAGTGAGGGAAAAGCAAGCAATTGATTATCCAAAACCAAATGGACAGCCTGGAAAAAAATTACATATAAATAGTGTTGTACAGATGGAGTAGGTTACACTACTCCGTAGGTATATATATATATAAAGTATACATAATTGTTATTACATGCATATATGTAAATAACAATTTATATGTATATATACATATATTATTATATAATATATATTATTATATGCATATATGTGTTTATAGCAATATATACATATATAATTATATCCATATATGTATATAACAATTAATATATATACACATATATATTGTTGTTACATGCATATATGTGTATATAACAATTAATGAAAGAAGAGGCCATGATTTTGAAAGAGATCAAGGAGAAGTATTCAGATAGGTTTTGAGTTAAGAAAGGGAAATGATATAATTATATTATAATCCCCCAAATAAAAGAAATGATCAAAAGTATATAAATGAACATATATAATTTTAATTTGTGGAAAACTTAGTTGTGTTGTCAACTTTGGCAAAATGTTTCTTTGCTTAATTTGTTGTGTGAGCACTGCACAGACATTTACAGCCATACTGGTCTAGAAATGTTAAACTTTTTTCTTCCATTTATACAGTGGAAACACACTGTGTTAAATATCTAAGGTCTTGTGCACATGTGTTTGACTACAGAAACTAAGAAAATATTGTCTAAATAGTAAAAAATTCTATGAGTGAGTTAAATAGAAGAACAGACTCAATGTTTTTGCATAAAACATTCTGTGCTCAGACTAGAGAGATGGATCTGCGGCTGAGAGCAGTGTTAGCTTAATTCCCAGATCCCACATGGTACCCCANAATCATCTGTAACCCCACCTCCAGGGAATCCAGCACTTCCTCCTGNACTCCCCAGGCACTAGACATGCAAGTATTAAATGGACATAAAATGTCCATATTTACAAAATAAAATACAAAATAAAGATTACAAAACAAACACCTGTAGAGCGAATCTTAAACGGTCTTATTAATTGAAAACACCAGGCCAGGTATTGAGGTAAATTCTGAATGATCAGAGAGACAGAACAAGCCACAGCCAACCTCACCTTGCCAACTCCTCAGCTGATCTTGTTTCTTCAGACTGCAGGCTTCTGAGTCCTCACCAGAATGAATCTCAGCTCCACTCTGCTCAAGGCCTGAAAGCTTAAGAGGCCCTCTAGCTTCTGGTTTCCACACCTTATATACCTTTCTGCTTCCTGTCACTACTTTCTAGGATTAAAGGCATGTGTCTTTCTCAAGCAAAGACATGAGATCTCAGGTGCTGGAATTAAAGGTGTGTGCCACCACGCCTGGCTGTTTCCAGTGTGGCCTTGAACTCACAGAGATCTGGATGGATCTCTGCCTCGGGAATGCTAGGATTAAAGGCATGTGCTACCACTGCCTAACCTCTATGTTTAATCTAGTGGCTGTTCTGTTCTCTGACCCCAAATAAGTTTTATTAGGGTACACAATATTTTGGGGGACATAATATAATCACCACAAACACCCTGTATAAAAAATTGTTCTCAACACAGAAATTCGTAATGAACACTAAACTGCATGCTTGGAACCTAAAGGCAAGTGAATACAGTTACAGAAAGAATTCCTTGATGCTGTTCAATACGTAAACTCTTGTGATGTTTTAAATAACTTTATAACATAAATCTAACATGTGGCTATACATTCATGTTCAACATTTACCAAGTAGTCAGGTGTGTAGTTTTCTGAGAGTCTTACAAACTCAAATGTGTCTGACATCAACATTTAAAATATTTAGGAATACTTGTCAAAATTTCAAGCTCTTCTTTGATCTCTGTCACAGTGTACCTTTAATGCGACTTCCCTAAATCCTGTGGGGTAATACATGTTTGAAAAGATAAGCATTGACAAGTAGATGGAGTTTTCTAGTTACCCGAAGAACAGATTTCCCACTTGTAATTAATCACATGTCAGCCACTAGGCATGTGTAATTAACAAGACATACCCTCAAGGCTCTAATGTATAAACACATTGCTTGTCTGTTTAGAAGAATATTAGTGTGCTGAAGATTATCACGAATAAGAATAACTTACTAAGTTTGAATTCACTACTGAAGGTGGTACATTATTAATTTGTGGTCGAATGATAACAAACAAAATTAAAACTACAGAATAGTTACACATGTTCATATACACATTATATTCAAATAAAATGAACTTTTCTGTCTTTCAGTGAATTACTTACTACCAACATGATATAAGCCCAATAAAATTAATGGGAAACATGGATTCAAATAACTCTTTTCAGGAGCTGAACGATAGATCAGCCATAAAGTAGTTGTTACGATGGTCATTTTACCAAAAGCAACCTACATAGTCAATGAAATCTCCATCGAAATTCCAACATCATTTTTCATAGAAATATAAACCAAAATAATTTTGAACTCCATATGAAAAGCAGAAGATAAAAAATACTTAAAACACTCTTGAATAATCAAAGAATTGCTGGAGTTATTGCTGTCATAGATTTCAAATTATATAAAACATCTAAAGTCATAATCTTGGCAGATAAAGGGACCCATTGATCAATGGAATAGAATTGAAGACCTGTATCTGACTCCCCACATTTACAGACACCTGATTTTTGACAAAAAAAATATGAAAAATTCACACTGGAGAACCTATATCATCTTCTATGAATGGTGCTGGTTGAGCTGATTAGCTCAGTGTAAAGAATTCAAGCATCTCTATGTCCATCCCCCTGCACAGTCTTGAACACCAAATGCACCAAGGATCTCAACTTAAGACCAAATACCCTGGATCTAATAAATAGAAAACAAGAAATATGCTTGATCTCGATGACACCAAAAAGGACTTTCTAAACAAGGCCTTTCTGAACAAGTAGCATTGGCATCAAGAAACAAATTGACATATGGGACCTCATGAAGTTGGAAATCTCTGCAGTAAAGAACAGCGTCTTTCAAACAAGAAGGCAGTCTACAGTGTTGGATAAATTTTTACAAACTATGCATTTACAACTATTGGTCTACTACATGAATATGACCATAAATAATACTATGTCCACAGATTAGTGCATTACTTAACTCTCATCAGAGAAATTTTATCACAATAAATGGTAATTAACCTTGAGACCCACAACTGGACAATGTGCAGAGTCAGAAATTTTGGAGCACTGGTCTTTAAATGGGATATATTTATCACACCTTCCCTCAAGGTTGAAGATTCTGTACAGAGGAGTCCGAAAGATTTTAAGAGCCAGAGGAGTAGGCAACTCTAAGAAAACACCATTTTTCCAGACAGAATAGTGCTCATGCATATAGGAATTCACAGAGACAAGGACAACATGTATAAGACCTGCACAATTTCAAATAAGACAAAATCCAGCACAGATAAGAGGAAGTGGGCATAAAGTGCTAAACCTAACCAAGAAGCTGTTATTAGAAGAGAGAAAACTCCTGCTGGGCGGTGGTGGCGCACGCCTTTAATCCCAGCACTCGGGAGGCAGAGGCAGGTGGATCTCTGTGAATTCGAGGCCAGCCTGGGCTAC
>LZPO01035216.1:13378-24272 GCA_001675575.1 Neotoma lepida
TGGGGCGATTTCTTTTTATTATTGACATCATGTACGTTTGGGGATTTATTATGATTTCCTAGAAAAGAGACAACATGTTAGCTAAATGTACAAACCCTCCCCTCCCTCACCCTACCCCACAGAGCTACTATACAGTTTTTGTCCATACTAGATCCCTTGTGAAAGGTTTTCATTAGTAACCTTTACTACTGTAAATGCTAATAAATTAGAATGATTGTAACTGTCTTTCAATAACAGCATGTCTTACTCAAGGGTTGGTGTGAGGTTTACTTTCTGTTGGTGTGTTTACTATCAAAGAGACAAGCACATGTCAGATTATCAGGCTGCCTTTTAAGCACTCTAAAGAATGTAAGGGGCAGGTGGTTCTTGGATGTGATTTCTACTTTTATTTTTCCACGTTAGTTACAAGAGATTGAACCTATGGCCTTATGCATGTTGGGTAATGCTGTGGGATATCTGTACACTGTGTGAAGATATATTGCTGTGATTGATTTAATCAAGAGCAGAATAACCAAATAGGCAGGAGCTACAGGCTGGACTTCCAACCAAAGAAAGGGGAAGTAGGAGATGAATCTAGGCATGGGAGAGATGCCAGGAGACACAGAAGAAGCAGGATGAGTGATACGCGACAGAACATAGATTAATAGAAATGTGTTAATTTAAGTTATAAGAGCTAGTTAAAAGCAAGCCTAAGTTAAGGCCAAGCTTTCATAATTAATAATAAGTCTCTGTATCATTTGGAAGCTGGCTGGTAGGACAGAGAAAGACTCATTACAGGGTAATCATTCCACAACTGGACTACATAGCTCTCAAAAGTATTAGTGAATGGTCTCTACAGCCTTGAAGACTATGGGATTCTCCTAGTTAATTAAAGGTTGAAATATTATCCAGGAAATNAAGCCTAAAAATAGGAGTGTGCAAGACATTGCAGTGTATGTAGGTGAAGTTTTAAAAATATGAATTTGGGGCCGGGGTAGTGACCCACACCTTTANTCTCCTCACTCAGGAGGCAGAGGCAGGCATATTTCTGTGAGTTGATGACCAGCCTATTCTACATAGNAAGTTCCAGGTCAGCCAAGGCTACATAATGAAACTCTATCCCAAATAAAACAAAATAAAATAAAATCTGAACAAACAAAAGCAATGAAAGACCTTATAGATTGGAAAAATCTGAACTTTAAGAGAAAAAAAAAGAAAAAAGATTAAAATGTTACTAGGACCAGCAATCTAAAAGAGAGCTGAATTTTCGAGCTAGACTGAGTGATATAAATTCAATCATAAGAGTCTTACTTATTGTACCAATTGGGGAGGAATAATTCAGTTTCTTAAATGGCAAAGTCTGTTAATTTAACATAATTTTAAAGACTGTACTATGGGATTTTGCACATGCTCATTGTTACTGATGTAGTCTTTGGGCTCTTTATATCAATGGTTGCCACAGTAAAAAAGATGAGGGGTATGTCTGTGTGAAATGAATATTTCTCCTATGTAGCCCCCAAATCCTTCTCTATTCTATGATAATGGGACAGATTCGCAGTTCTTCATCACCTGATATTATTGTTGACCAAATATCCCTACATTTTACTCAAATTTCAAGCAACAAAATAACATTAAAATTATAAAGTTTTTTAGGACTTGGCTCATTGTTTTAGCAAGGATTTGGTTTCAAATATGGTTACAACTATTAAAAGCCTGCCTAAGTTTTATAACTGAGATGTTAAGCAAAGCTACTATAGACCAAAAGTCATAAAGCTATTCTCTGCTTCACACTTAATGAATATGAATGGACTGGCTATCTTGATTATCCAGGGCCTCGAATGTACTGTAAAATGCACACACAATACATAAAAGTAAAGCTTTACCATGGTATACATTTCCCAAAGGTTATTAGCATTAATAAGATACTTAATTAGCAATTATGCTTGTGAATTATAGTCTAGAAATCAAGAGTAAAGTTTTTAGAAATTTTTACAGGCATTTTGAAGACAAGGTTCATTGAAATAACTAATAGAAATTAGTATTTTGTGTGTATTTTTCCTCAATTTTTATAATTCATTTTAATTATAGTTTATCAAAATACAAGTGTAGTGTGGACTAGAATAGCAAAATAAATTGGGTCTTCATCATAGAGAAGCATCTCTTGAGTATTAAGTAGAAGCATATGACCACAGCCAAACAGGGATGCAGAGGAAGTAGTCCCAAGTAGTTCAAGAGTAAAAAAAGAGTACTAATACACGGAGAGTTTATTGGAGCTGTTAACTTGGCTCTCTTGATGGTACCAGCAGCCTGGGTACTCTGATTATACACATTTTAATCAACATGACAGTAATAGTTATAACTGTAAATTATTACGGCAAGATTCTGATTCCCACATTATTCTTCTAAGAGTTGTACTGGACAGTGCTTGGGCACAGTAGACCTGGATGCATGATATATATATATATCTATATAGTCATGAACAGGTTTGGCCAGTATTCTCCATGAGTGAGATGAAAAACATCTGTAGTATATTCTACCACTTGGTCCTACTATCATGATTCAATTATGACATATTTCCAATGGACTCAGACATGACCTAATAATCATCTTCTACATAAAGTCCCTTGTGACCCTTCATCATTTAAAGATTGCTTACCAAGGATGNTTTATCTACAGACAGTCTTGCTCTCTGACTTATTACCTTTAACCCGTTTTGGATGTNATTTACTTTTGAAGATTTTAATCCTTGNACTAATTTGCTAGCAAACTCTTTATCAAAAGTAATATAGCAAAATAATATAGTCACTCATACTCCATTTATTCTNGGGCAGTTGTCTACACTATGGTACAAAAACCTACCTTGATAATGACCATAAATTTATGTATCTTAAAGATGGCTATAATATAAAGTTAAATCTAAAAATCTGTTGAATTTTAACATCTCAGTGTGAGCCTAAAACTCAGATACAACCTCATGTTACTAAAGTACTACCATGATGACTCTACAACCACAGTTCTACTGAGTGACTGTCCAAACTATCTCTGAACCTGTTCACTGAAGGAATGCCATTTGTTTTAAGGATTTAAACAGGAATTAATTTATGGTGACTTGTTTTATTTTTTAGTAATTCTTGTTTTGTTGCTAAAGTACTCTTCATTGTACTAAGAATCATTTATGTTCCTATAGGATAGGCATAAAAACTCTTCTAACCATTGGGATAGTATAGAAAACAATGACTTTAGTTCTTCCACATAGAAACTCTGAAATGTTTAAAGAAGGCTGTCACCAGTTGTCTATTCCAAGAAGGAGAGTTGTCAAACCCATTGGGGATGGGTCAGAGGTTTGGTTCATTGTAGGCGGCTTATTGGTTAACTATTCGAATCNTATCTTTTATGAATGTGAAGATTGTCTTGGAGGCTGTACAATATGGTAGGACCCTGCCTTTCAGAGAAAATGTGTGCTTACATTCCTAGAAAGGAAGTCCAAAAGAAACTTCTATTCTAGTTCTTACGAGAATAGCCAGCCATTTCAAGGCAGCCATTGACTTTGTCAGCTGGGATGATTAATCTTCATTGTCAGTTTGGAAGAATTGGAATTGCCCAGGAGACACACCTCTTGGTGTTTCTTTGAGGGCATTTTCAGAAATACCTAACTGAGAAGGGAAGATTCGGCCTGTGGTTTCCCAGATGAATTTGTTAATATAGTCAGAAAACTAGTTGGGCACACTCATCCCTGCTGCCATGCCCTCCCATGCATCCCCTCAAAATATACCTTCTTCCCCAAAACTTACTTCTTGTCAGGCATTTTGTCACAGCAATGAGAAATGTAACTAATACACCAACAAATAGCAAAAATAATTCCTGTACTAAAAAACATTAAAATAATTGAAAGCCAAGTAGTAAATTCAGGGAAACAATATCTCATTAGTAGCCAAATTCTTCCTTTATGTACATTCCTCTTTAATGCCTAAGCCTGAGGATTACTCACTCAGGGAAGGTAACAACAGTTTTTGTCATTCTTTGGTTGTGAGATTCAAACTTTTTGAATGTTGGAAAATAATAATCTTGAAAATATCATTTTTATCAGAAGATAAAAGTTTTTTCACAACTATCAAAATCTTTTCATGTGAATGTAATAATAAAAAATGGATGATTATTACATGATGTATTTTAGTCCAAGAGGGATGCAGTATGTACATAAAGGGATTGCTTACAATGCTGAAAAGAAAATAGGACAACAATTCCTCAGTTGCAAAGAGAAAGAAAACTAAATATAATATGCCAGTTTTTACTTTAAAAATCAGTTCTTTATGTCACATCAGAAAAAAATAGTGTTTTGGAGATCAAAGATTTTGTGCTACAAGATGTTTCTTACTGTGAGAAGTAAAGCCTAGGTCATGAGGAAGAAAGTCACAGAATTTATCTTTTGCTGTTTGATTGGGAAGAGAGCAAAGGATTCTGGTCTCTGAGACTTTGTGGCTCAGTGGCNTAGCGTAGGGCATGCTACAACCNCAATGCTGAGGTAGTTTTAATGTCTCATTCCTCTCTCATTTAGAGTTCAAATTTCCCATGCACTCNCTTCATTTTCATATTAGAGTGATGGTTTTAACTTCATGAAAAATATTGTTTTATTGATCAGATATTAGTTGTGGAACATTTGGTTTGGTTTTCAAAATGACTAGTGATTCATAGCAGACTCCCAGAAAGACAACAAGAAGGCACATCTGCAATGTTACCTTTAATTGGAGATGGGGANCATTGAAACACTTGATAGATACTGTAGGTTTTATTGCTCCTTTCTTTTAAAATTTGATATTCTTTCTTTTGTATATTGTGGTTCACTGACTCTTTTCATTTGTTNGTTTTGTTTTAACACAAAGAAGAGAACGTTAAAGGCCTAATGTGTCCTCAACACAATGAAAATTAAGCCATGTGTGGTGACACACACCTGTCACTACAGCATTGGGGTGGCTGAGGAAGGAAGGTCACAAGGTTGAGACAAACATGACTGAGATAGACAGCAGAAAATTGTTTTAAGACACTCTGGAGACCCACAAAGGTTTCCTAGTGAGATCTGAGCCTGTCTCTTATACACATCTAGATGTGTATAAGAGACAGTGACTGAGATAGACAGCAGAAAATTGTTTTAAGACACTCTGGAGACCCACAAAGGTTTCCTAGTGAGATCTGAGCTTGCTTTACCCAGCAGAGCTGCATTAGAAGATTGCTTGACCATGTGCATGGTTACTAGGTGATTGGAAGGGTCTACACTTGACTGAGCTAGGGAGAGGTCTTTTGCTCAACNCCTTGGCATTCCTATAAATAGTCCTTTAGAAGAGACAGAAGGGGCCAGTGGATAAGGATCCAGGCCCTCCCGAGGCTATCCTGTGTTTCTATCTTTTTCTCTCCCCTCTATCCTTTTGTCTAAATCTCTTAACCCTGACTCCTGAAGAGTACGCTGGGGTAAAATGTGGGAGCTGGTCTCCCAGCTGGGCTCCCACAAGACACAAAGCAATATACATACATAGGTATATATATTTGCTATGCAATTTTGTAAAGTACAATGCTCATTATGAGTTACTTAATTACATTTTTATAGTTTCATTTTATGGATTTTTTGCAGTGATTAAATCTAAAGTAAGTTGATTGGCAACATCACTTAACAATTTAATTTAGTTTTNCAGATCATATTTTTTCTTGTAAGAATTTTTCTCATTGTATCAAACCTACAACAAATAGAATGTCTGTATCTTTGGAAGAATGATAACTCTTTAAACTTGGTGTTCAGATTAATTAGAAATTTGAAATGCATTTTTATGAGACAACTTCCCACTACTCTGTCCAGGCTACCATTGGACTTATAGTCTTTCTATCATAGTTTCAAAAGTAGCTGAAATTAAAGGGCTGGGCCACAATACCTGGCAGGAAAATATACATCAAAAATCTAAATTATATTTTAAATGCTAAATTTCCCTTCCATGAAAGAACTTTTTTGTCTCCATAGTCTATCAAAAATTTTAAAGAATGAGTAAAGCTTCATACCAAATTGAGTTGGTAGTCGNATTATGGAGGAATTGTCCATAGCTACTCTTGTTAAAGTCTCTTTCTATCATGGAGAAGCTAATAGCTTCTAATTTTGAATATTAACTCAGAATCTATATAAAGAAACAAACGAGAACAAAAGATCTATTTCTTTTTTTTTTTAAATCTCACATTGTTGGAAGCTGGAGCGAGAAGGCATACAAATATACAAGGAAAAAACATCAAGGTAGAAAACATAGGGCNACATTAATATATGGAGGGGGAAGGCAATTTAAGCAAAAGGAGGAGGAGGGAGAAGAGATAACATGAAGTTTGAAAATGCCATCGGAAAATGGATTATTTAATAAGTTTACTTGAAAGTATACATACAATACATGTGCATACAGATTTTTGTATTGTTCTTTAAGNCAAGAAATTTGGGGGTGGGAGAGGTGGTGCAGCAATTAAGAGCAACGGCTACTCTTGTAGAGAACGCAGGTTCAACTTCCAGAACCCACATGTTAGCTTGCCAGGATCTATAATTTCAATTTCAGAAGATCTAACACTTTCTCCTGGCTCTTGTGGGCATCAGGCACACACATAATTCACAGACATGCATGCAGGCAAAACACTCATATACATAAAAATGCATTAAAATAATTTAAAATAAAAGCAAGAAATTTATATAAAGAAAATGAAATATCAACTGGCTCTTAGGTCCTACTAAAGAATGCANAGAATTTTGAAATGTATAATGGACACACACACACACACGCACACACGCACACACACACACACACTTAATGGAGTTACTACACAGAGTGACTGTCTAACAAAACGTCAACAGGAAGCATGATAACCCTCCCTTCAAATTGTTGCTTGGTCAAGGAAGTCTAAGGGACCTCAGAAACAATGCAGACCTTTGCCATTGTCTAGGTTGCCTCCTAGAACTTGAGAACAAAACTCTATTGATTAAGAAATCACAAAATTTAACGGGACTTGGAGGAATTGAACTGGAACTTATCTGGAGGCATATTTCCTGAGGACTACATCTCGTGGTTTCAGAAGGTAATGCACAAGCTGCCTAAGAAGAGGAGAAATCAGTAGTCTTACTGTGGTGGCTTGAATGAGAATGGTTCCCATAAGACCATATGTCTGTGTGCTTAGTCATCAAGGAGTGGAACTGCTTGGGAAGAATTAGGTGTGGCTGTGTTGGATTATGTGTGTCACTGGGAATAGGCTTTGAGGTTTTTAAAAGCCCACACCAGGCCCCTTCTCTCTCTCTCTCTCTCTCTCTCTCTCTCTCTCTCTCTCTCTCTCTCTCTCTCTGTCTTTCTCTCTCTCCCTCTCCCTCTGCCTGTGGATTAGGATGTAAAGGTCTCAGTTATTTTTTCTAGCACCATGCCTGTTTGTTTTCTTCCATGATGATAATGGACTAACCCTCTAAATCTGTAAGCAAGCCCCCAATTAAATACTTTCTTTTCTAAGAGTTGCCTTGGTCATGGTGTCTCTTCACAGCAATAGAACAATAACTAAGATGCTCACATAGTTGTAAAGCCTATGAATAACAACAATAACTGACCTAGCAAGATATCGCCTGTGGTGCAATAGTGGTACTTTGTGTTGGGGGAAACCAACAGCTGTCTAATTGGATGTAAAACTCAATTAACTGGAAGCAATTCATGACCGATACTATAAACATAGCTTACTGCCCATGGCTGGAGAGGTCAAAGACTCTAGAGAAGAATTTACTGCTATTTTCCTAAGCCAATATAATTTCTAACTNTATTATAAATACTTATCATTATATCCACAGATAAGTGAAGATCTCAACTGTCATAAAACATACTTCTTCATGCAGCAGATGAAAACTATTACAGAGNTCTACAACTGTTCATAATACAGAAAATAAGTGATTGTGGTATGCATAGCCTCCATTCGGAAATCTGTACTGTAATCTCTACACTTAATGCTTAGAGAACATTGAGTAAGAGAAAGTAGAAAGATTTTAAGAGTCAGAGGACCAAGATATCTGCTTATAGGGCCTTCTAGATGTGACAGGGAAGCTGCACCCATCAAATCTCAACAATAAGGTTGCCTAAACAAGACCTGTGTAATGACAGCTCTGGTAAATATGCCATCATTGATGCAGAAAATTCCACAAGCTCCAAGCCCTAGAGGAAGACATCCAGAGAGTCAATAGCTGCTGAAAGAGGGAGACTCGGTCTTCTACAAGAAATAGCTCCCTGGTAGGTTGTCCAAACCCAAATAGTCATCCCTAAACATGTACGTAGGAGCAAAACTAAATGGACTCAGTAGGTTGTGTATGTGTGCGTACGGGTGTTAGTGTGCATAAATTAAACAACAAAACAAAACTAGAAGACACTAATACCAGATAGAAAGAGTTTTAGCTACAACCAAGATTTTTTTCTTTTTATCTTTGATACATCTGTTAATAGCCAAGAAAAAAATACATGGTTTTCTCTTAAAAATGAGATATGAAAACTTCTTAATTTTATGAACACTCAATAAACNTTGTCATTCTTAAGAAAACTATGAGTCAATAATTGATTTGAATGTAGTATTTCGCCAAGCAATTACTTTGTACTAAAACCTATGCTTGATTCTTTGGGATATAAAATAAAGGATGGAAGCTCTGTTTATAAAATTCACGCTAAGGACGTTCATTCAACTGATGAAACAAATCCAAAACAAAAGTTCCTTAAAAAAGAACTTCTTACTGCACATTTATTTCTTATTATATCAGATATCCTGTATATCAGATATTTACATTATGATTTGTAACAATAACAAAATTACAGTTATGAAGCAGCAACAAAAATAATTCCATGGTTGGGGGAGTCACTACAACATGAGGAACTATATTAAAGGGTCACAAAATTAGGAGGTTGAGAACTACCTCACTAAGCAATCTTCCTGGCCTCAAAATAAGAAAATCAACTTTCCTCTATTAGGTAACAACTCAGTGATAAGTAGCAGAGGTTTATGGGGCATCTTCAAAAGACCAACTCTTTCTTATGTGCTGTCTGGTCTCTCCTCCATCTCACATGTTCTAATATGATCCCAAAGTTCCTATCATAGCATTTACATTTAAGGTAGAAGAAACAAACATGAGAAAAAATGAAATATTCCTTTCATTTAAGTGGCATGCAGAAGATATTTCACACATCAGACACCTAAAACTCAATGGCCAAAGCTCAATGAAGCAGCCACAATAAAGCTTCAAGAATACAGTGAGATANTACCTTTAGCTGAAAGTGCTGCAGAAAGGGAGGTATTGTTAGAGGGGGAAGACAATTGTGCAACCAAAAGCCAGAAAGAAAGGTATTTAAATATTACATTATGTAAATTAGATTACACTGCACCTATAAAATCCTGCATTGTCATATGGAAAGACAGATGTGTGTCTTACTTAAAATACTAAAGACAGGAAGTCTGTTGCTAAGGGTAAGAGGACAGAATGAGCTTTTAGAGTTGATGACTGAAAAAATAATGGGGCAGGGCAGAGACAGAGACAGAAAACCAACAGAAAGGAACTTTCTCAGGTCCTTCTGGAGCTTAACTAGGAAAATGTCATAAGTAAGAATGTCTTCTCATGGGGGTGTGGTTTGCCTANGAGTATGTGTTCAGTATGTACCAGG
Organism: Neotoma lepida; assembly: GCA_001675575.1. NCBI lineage: Eukaryota > Metazoa > Chordata > Mammalia > Rodentia > Cricetidae > Neotoma > Neotoma lepida. The sequence continues at coordinate 23,041 of LZPO01035216.1, forward strand.
ACCTGGGTTAAAACCTCAGTAGAGAGAGAGGAATAGAGGGAGAGAATGAGAGAGAAAATAAGGAATGACAGAATGCCTACTCTAGAGCCAGGCTGAAATCTAGAATCCCCGTTGATTGACCTCGGGTGAATTTTTNATCTGTTAAATGAAGTTAGCGCCTCAGTTTTCTTAACTTTAAATGAGAAAAATAGGATTATCTCAAATAGTTGTTTTCAGGGTCAAATAAGATAACTGTAAGTGCGTACTTTGTGTATGTATCTAATACATTCATGTGTTGGGTGAGTAGTTGAATTTTCCTACTAATGGAGAAGAAACACTGCTGTCTTTCATGTGGAACCTTTCTGAGAAGTAACAAGGCAAGGCGTAAATCTCCGTAGCATTCATGAAGATTCGATACTTGGGGTGGAAAGTAAGGGGGATAGAGAAAAATGTGGGGGAGAAGGAGAATAAAAGTAAGAATGCAGAAAAAGTCATATGGAAACCTACTATTTTATAAGCTAAGTTATAATGATTATATAACACATAATATATCATATACTGTACACAATATAATTATATAATATAATATTGCATATATAATATAAAGCTTAATATTATTTTTTAAAATTTTGAACNGAGGTACCCTNCATGAATAGATAATGCTGCTTGCAGAATCCATGAGTTGTTAAACAGAAATCCCAGTGCTGGGTGTGAATTGTTGGTCACTGAGGCTCCAGAGGTCCCCAAAACAAGACAAGCTACTGCCATTGCTCTTGATTGCCCTCAAGAACCAGATGGCAAGCCACTATCACTAAAGACACACATACTCTAGTTGCAGGACATAGAGAAATCAGGCTGGCCCTGAGCTGGACACTTCTTCCTTGCTTCACTAGATTTCATAGTGCCGGAAGGTGCAATGAAAGCTCCTAGATGAGAAAAGTCATCAACCATCTTACCAGATCTGAATCTTGAGAGTTACAGTACCCACCTGCCAGGCATGAAGCACTGGCTGGTGTAATAGTGTTATGACTATTATGGGGGTAATGAATCACTTTCTGATTGGCTTTGATGCCCTCTTCCCAGAAGAGAATTCATGACAGATACTGTAAACCTAGTTAGAAGTCCATGACTAGGCAGTTCCTAGGCCCTAGGGGGAACCTAGCACTGCTAAATGCATATGGTGCTATATTGCCATGTTGATAATTATGTTTCTATCCATAGATTGTGGCTGCTCTCAGCTTTGGTCGGACAAG
>LZPO01035216.1:46483-63364 GCA_001675575.1 Neotoma lepida
AGATCCTTAGTTTTTTGTTTTGTTTTGTTTTGTTGTTTCTTGTTTTTTGTCCTGTGTTTCTTTTTTGTTTTTGTTTTTGCTTTGCTTTGCTTTGTTTGTTTGCTTTGTTTGGTTTTGTTTTTCTTTTAAATTTTGTTTGGTTTGGGGAGGTTTCAACGGCAGAGGATGGATGCAGGGGGATGGGGAGATGGGTAGGACAGTGATACATGATGTGAAATCTGCAAAGAATGAATACAAATTTAAAAAAATGGTTGTGTTGACATTCTACTAAATATTTACATAAGAAATGGCATCAAGTTTTCTCCAAATCTTACAAGAAAAGACACTTCTAAAGTTTAGTGATAGAGCAGTTGATTACTATGGATGAGGCCATGGGTTCACTTCTCAGAACCACGAAGAAAATGACATAAGAAACTCAGATGAGTGCTAGTTTTGCCAGCTGTAGTGTGCACACCAATAAACCCCACTGCTTAGGAGCCCAAGGCAGAGGATCACATCTGAACAACATAGTAAGACCCTGTCTCAAAACAGCAAAAATGAAGTTNGATATTCAACCCAATTTTATACGAATCTTGGCGGCAACNGTACAAGCAAAAAAATTTTAAGTCAATAGTGTTCTCTAAAAGAGATACAAAATTGTTTTAAATATAAAAATCCAATACAGTGATACCTAACTAACTTGATTTTGCTGCATATGCAAAGCTTTGCTTGAAATTCAAAAAAATCATTGTAAAAAAAATAAACTTACATAATCATTATAAAAGCTACAGGGGGAATATTTAATAAAACACATACTCAAGATTTTTATTTTAAAAAGCCATTNCTAACAAAGAGACAATATTCTGTAACCTAAAATGGACAACCTCAATGGTTAGTGACAGATGTTTTGTGTGACTGTAAATGCGGCAGGGTTCTAACTCTTACTGTTACCTTTGCTTGATTTAATGCTAGAAACACTAAGCAGTGTCTCAATGGGAAGACAAAANTCCTAGGAAGAAGAAATCAGATGTTACAAAATTTGATGTGTCTAAAAAATATCAACAATAATCTAAAAAGTGCATATTAGAGGCATTTTTTTCTTAAAATTCATCAAACATAACAGACAAAAATAAAAACGTGGAAGGATTCCTAGTTTGTTAGCTCTTATTTGTTTGNCTTGTTTTTGTTTTGTTTGTTTATTTGTTTGTTTTTTGAGATAGGTTCCCATATCTTAGGCTGGCCTGAAACTATTTATCCCAGGATGGCCTCCAACCTTTAGCCTCAGTCTCTCTAATCCTGGGATTACAGGCATGGGCCATTGCAGTTGTTTAAGATACCCTTTATAAACATAATGATGTGAAAAATACTCAGAATAAATGTGAAAACAATGAGGATATCAACAAAAAATTTACAAACACTGCGGGCCAAAAAGGAAAGACTTGACTTGAGAGGCATATCGAGTTCATAGATCAGAATTTTATAGATGGTAACATCATTAATTTTCAATGANGCTAATTTTCTCTAANTGATACACTGCTAATCAGAATTCAGAGGGGATGCCTGTGGAGGTTGACAAGTGAATTCTAAAATGTATATGGAAATTCAAAGAGCCCAACTTGAAGAATAAAAACACATTGGAAAGCTTACTCCACAACAGTCNTTTCAAGTTTGGCTGCGCTTTCTAGTCATCAGGGAGATGTCTAGGGACAGTGACACCTTACCTCTTACATAATTAAATTTGTACTTGTGAGGAGACATCCAGACACTGATAATCTTAAAAACATGTCAGATGTTTCAAGCNCGCAATCAAGTCTGAGAACCACAGCCCTTCAGCATATTCTTATACAGCATGTAAGATGAATGTTCAGTAATGCTGCAGATCCACATGCATTAAACTGTGTAATGAACAATCCTATGACTAGAGAAGCAGAGAAGCCACTAGAAGAGACCTTGGTCTGAAACACAGTGTTTATGACTAGGGGACACAATACAGGGTTAANGAACAGACCTTTGCAGCCAGGTACGGTGTGGGGCCTCTCTAATGTTAGCACTTGAGAGCTAGAAGCAGATGACCTCTGTGAGTTCAANGACAGCTTGGTACATATAGTGAATTCCTGGCTAGCCAGGATACATAATAATATGCTGTCTCATATTTTTTTTTCTTTCAATGTCTCTGTACTCATTAGCTCTCTATAGTTCTTGGCCTTCATTTTATACCATATATAAAACAATCAATTTCAGGCANAGAACTAATACAAAGGAAAGAGTAAATAATTGAATTTCAAGAGGTTGATATAATATTTTCATAATTCATGATAAATAAAAATTTCCTTAGCAACACATAATAGAAATGTAATTGTAAATTGAGCATTCTAACACTAAAATTGAAAACTTCCCCTCATGAAAAGATACTCTGAAGAAAATGAAATGCTAAGCTTTACAGGTGAGAAGATATCCGGAACAGAAAGCATATTAGCATANATATATTATATATATTTCATCAAGTCATTAATAAAAATTTATGAAACCTAATATAAATGGGCCAGACCTAGTAGCCGTGTCCTAAAGAGANTACACAAACATCACAGAGTAGAAAAGAAGATCTCCTCAGTCTCATTAGACACAAGGCAGACGTGGACTAAAACCTGCAGGGTTCCTACCAGAAAGACTANAATCAAGACAACCAATGACAGGAAATGTCACCAGGTGTGTTAGCAGAAACTTTCAGAGACGTCTGATGGAAATGTAGATTGAACAACTGCTTAGAGAGTTTTTCTTTCACCACCCACCAAGCACAATATACACACCATTCAACCTAGAAATTTCACTTATTTTTAATATCCTTGTGAACATGGATGTATAAGAGAATTTCATGATAAAATGCTACCAGTGACTTTAAAGCTGAAATAATCCAAAGCCCATCAGCAGTAAAATGGATAAGTAAATTTTGGTGTGTTCATCCAATACTATATTATACACTGCTAGAACTGATGGTTTGTGCCTATAAACCCTGGTTTTAAGTAGGCTGAAGCAGGAGGGTTGCAAACTAAAGACATGCCTGGGCTACAGAATGAGTCCAAAGCCAGCCTATGGAACTTAGTGAGACCCCTACCAAAATAGAAAGTAAGAAGAGGGTTGGGACTATTGCTTAGTGGTAGAGTGCTTGCCTAGCACACACAAGGCCTTAGTTTCAACCCTCAGTACTGATATAAGAAAAGAAAGAAAGAAGGAATGAAGGAAGGAAGAAAAAACAGTAAAGAGAAAGAGAGAGGGGGAAAGGAAAGGAAGGAAGAAAGAGAGGGAAAGAGAGAGAAAGAGAGAGAGGGAGAGAGGTAAACCATTTACACTAAAAATAAATAAATTGTATAGAATAGTATAGANTAAATTTACAATACATGTATACCAACCAAAAGAGTACATACCATAATTTTCCATTTATGTAAAGATTATAAGTATACAAAAGTTATAGAGTATTGGCTAATTTGGGGAAGGATGTAGATAACAATTNAAAAATGCACAAGATGAGTCTTCTAAAATACTTGTGGTTTTCTATTTCTTGGGTGAGTTACATGGATATACATTTTGTGTGGAGATGTGTTTTAATTAAGTGACAACATACTGGTAAAGTCATAAAGAGCAAAGACAATGATATGAACAAGTTCCTTGTATAAAACAATATGAACTTACCATTTCTTCAAGTTAATATTATAAAATCAAGACAATCTAATAAAGTTCTTCATTAGATTTCTTAAGGAATCAATTGTTCTTTAAATGTACTTTAAAAGTCTGTGAACAAAGTTGAACTAAGTCAACTTTGGAGCATGGGATAAAAACAAGGGAGTCAGATGTACCTTGAACATATATTAACACTAATTTCACAGCTGGTATTCAAAAAATTGTATGATTGGGAACAAATAGTAAAAAAAAAAAATCAACTGACAGAACAGAAGAGGTATTTCCAAGACAAAAGATGCATATGTGAGCATATTATCTGATTTGGAAGCAACAAGATGGTACTGGGAAAATCTGACTTATGTACAAAAAAGAAAAATTGGGTCCCTGTCCATCTCATAGCAATGCATCCTGCAAATAAACTGAAGACCAAATATCAAATCTGAACCTCTGTGGCTGTTACAAAAATTCTTCCTCTATATANAGGAAAAACTTCTTCCATAAAGCCCTAAAAGCATAAACCATGAGACAAGAAGCAATTGAAGACTGGCTTAGAAACGTAAATTCTGGTGTAGTAGGAGGTAGATGTGATAAAAGATGGCCTAATCCCNAAAAAACAGTTCACAAAAACTTAAGTAAAGTCTGAAGGCAACTATAACAAACCTTACTTTTCAGGGGTGTGGAGGTATGTAGGTGTGCATGTATCAACCTTTTTTAATTTCTTTTTTGTAAAATAAGACTGAATAATTACTCCTCACTTGTGATAAGATTGCATTTTGATAAGTCCACTGGGAATTGAAAACATCAAAACTATCAAATATATTGGCTACACCTANCCAACTCATGACCATAGCTCAGTCTGTTCTATCCTAATCATGTGCAGAATATGCATTATTACAGTAAATGAAATCAAATCCTTTATTGTTGTTATTGCTTGTTTGTTTGTTTTTTGAGACAGGGTTTCTCTGTATAACCCTGGACTGAAACTAGCTCTGTAGACCAGGCTGGCCTCAAACTTAGAGAACCACTTGCCTCTGCCTCCTGAGTGCTGGGATTAAAGACATGAACCAACACTCCCCACTACAAAATACCCATTTTATAACCAAGTATTTNAAATCCCATATAACTTATTGACTACTGTACTTAAAATGAAAAACAAAAACAAAAACAGAATGACTGTGCATTTCCACTACATTGAAAAATCAAAAAATTGGAAGTCTAGCCATGGGAAGTCAGGGACAGCCTGTGAGTGGGAAAGTGAACCGTTCTTTAATTCCCTAGTAGTTTGATTAGACTCAATTCCTTGTTTTGCTTTAATTCTCCTGTTCTTGCAAGCAGAAATATATACCTANCTAGAAAATGTTTTCAGTACCTTGTATGTAATCAAACTAACTTTAAAATGCTAGGAAACATATTGGGGACTTTTACATATTACNATGTTACACCAAAATTCACCAGCCTAGCTTTAAATAATTTTCAGTGAACTTTAACTTTTCAACACAAATTTTAAAAGGGATTTTGTGGTCACTAGGTACTAATTTATATGTCTTTAAATAAAATGTGCCACTATTTAAGGAGTTTAGAGTGGACTCACTACAGAAAGAGGAGTATAAACACAAGGCAAGAGTAGAATCATTTGGAACATGGCGGCACTTATTTGTAGGACTGCNCCCTTGATAGGCGCAGTCATTCATTTTGAGTGAAGCAAAGCAAGTTCAGTTGTTTTCTTTTATTGGTGGTTCGGCTTTCTGGATTTTTAAAAATAATCTAGAAACAAGTATCAACAACATTTTTTGGCTACACCTAACCAACCCATGATTGTAGCTCAGTCTATTTTATCCTAATCATATGCAGAACATACATTGTTATAGTGAATGAAATCAAATCCTTTTTTGTTTTGTTTTTTGTTTGTTTGTTGAGACAGGGTTTCTCTATGTAGCCCTGGTCATCCTGAAACTCATTCTGTAGACCAGGCTGGCCTTGAACTCAGAGATCTGTCAGCCTTTCCCTTCCAAGTACTGAGATTAAAGATATGTGCCACCACCGCCTGCTACATCTGACAAAATGCTCATTTTATATTGATTTCTTTAATACCATTTTATTTCCCCACCCGTTTCTTTAAACCGCATTACAATGATTTCCAAAAAAGCAGTCAGAAGCAGTACATCATTTATATTGACTTAGTGAATGCCTACTGATAGAAAGATCACAATTCACATAGGTCGGCATCCCCATCCCTCTTCTAGCCTCAGTTTCTCCCTCCTTCACCAGCTGCTGGGTCTCCACTATTCTGCAGTTCATTACATTTGTGTATGTGTGTGTGCGTGTGTGTGTGTGTGTGTGTGTGTGTGTGCTGACCCTTCCATTAGAGAACTCAGATTTATGCTTGTGGGTACGATGAGATTCGAACCAAATAGCCACAACACTAGGCTACATACACAACCTTTCAAGTAGTCTTCATTAAAAAATCTCTCCCACGAATTCCCAAGAGACTTTATAAGAACTTTCTAGCAAGTTAAAGAATTAGAAAAATGCTTACCTTCAAAGTAGATGCCTGACTGGATTTCTAGGACCCTGGGAAGTGTCCTTAGGTCAAGGGAGTGGACAAATTCTTCCAGCGATAAAGCCATTGTTCTGTCTTGNCTGCTGTGTAGATCTGATTTTTAGAAAAACTCCTGGCTTCTGAATGTCAGTTGTCTGCAGTTGCTTTTTTTGCTCATAATTCCTCCCTCAGGCAAGCAGAATGTCAAAGGGGAGAGCCCAATCGGGGTAGAACAGCCCTAGGTGGAGAGGTACTTTTCCACAATGGCCGTTCTTCACAATTCCTACCTGGGGCAGAGAGGAGGTCACACAGGAACCAAGCAGGGAAGAACAGAGCAGGGGAAGACAGAGAAAAGAGGCAGGAGGCAGAGTGTGTACAGCCCTTTTTGTTCTCCTTGTGGCTTCATTTCCTTCTGACACTGAAGTAGAACGGGGTGGGGGTGGGGTGTGTTTGTCTGAACCGACACTACCCAAAGTACGGAGGTTGGCAAGTTACTGGTGCTTGCGCATCCACAGCAGTGGCAAGATTGTGAAGAAACAGTCTCCTGTGGTGTGACCACCGCACATGGCCAGAAGGAAGGAGCAGTGTCTTACCTTAAAAATGGCACTACATCAATCCATCACCCCNTGCATGTAGAGTTGAGCTTCTTGTTTTATTTGCATACTCTTGGTGCTTTTATATTAAACTTGATTACAAAAGAGGCCTGTGTCAGCTGTTTTTAGAAACCTGATGCTCAGAAGAGGGCTAGAAAATACTTTTATCTTTCCACATTAAATTTTTTGCTGAACGTTAAAGGAAGGTGGGGGAGGTTGTTATATGAAAAGTGACTAAGGAATTAATATGGTAAGTTGATGGGAATTTTCTGGCCTCCGCACTGTGAAGGAAAGTATTTAAGAGCAGTGATTAGAAACATAGACTCTTGGGCTTAGCACTACTTTTGACAGGCGAACACTCCCTCTTCAGAACTCATTTGTTGATTAAATATAGATTTAAAAACTAAAGAAATAAACTGTCCAAGCCTCAAATTCTACAATTCTGTTCTTGTGCTCAAAATTTAAAGTTGAAAATGCTCAAAGCCAAAGGAAACAAGAGAAACCTTGTGAAAATTAATTTTTAACCGTCAAAATGAATCTTTCTACTTGTTTTCATTTTTGTTTTTTTAAAACAAGATTTCACTCTGGAGACCAGGCTGGACTCAAACTCATGCCAACCTTCTTTGCCTTGGCGCTGGGATTATAGGCATGTGTTACCACATGCAGTTAAAGCAGGCTTGTTGTGNTTTTTTTTCTAATTTAACTTTTATTGATTCATTGTGGATTTCACATCATGCATCTTGATTCCATTCATTTCCCAGGCCCTTCGCAACCACCCTCTGCCCTTGCAACCTCCCCTACAATACAAAACAAAATAAAATGTAAAAGAAAAGAAAAATTTCATTGTGGAAGCTGTGGTGTGATATTGTGAGTCATACAGTATACCCTTTAGTTGATATACCTTATTTGCAAGTGTTCATTGCAGTGAATCAGTGGCCTGGTTCAAGGCCTCTGGTTTCTGCTATACCCTTGATACTGTGNCCTCACTGGGACTCCTCTTGGATATCTTGTTGTTGCCCTGTGTCATGGAGATCCTGCAACTCTGGGTCCTCAGGACCAGCCCTGTAGATGGAGTCAATGTTGGGATGTATCAACTCATAGCCTTGGTTCTGGGCCTGAATCATTCCTGGGTTGGTCACCAGGATGAGCTCTCCAGCACCATCTGGCTAGCTCACCCTATGCAGTAAGCAGCAAGGGGTGGGCTTGCTTCTCTGGCCTTCACACCCTCAGGGTCGGCTCACCCAGGCCTACACCACCAGGGCTAGCTCTACTGTGCTGCCCAGACCAGATGCAGGGGCTACTCTGCTGAGTGCTGCAGCTGGTGAGAGCGAAGGCCAGCTCTCTCCCTCTAGTGACCGCAGGGACAGCTCTCCCACCTGCCACAAGCCGGAAGGCGGGGCTTCTCTCCCTTGCCCACACCACCATTTGGCAGTTGAGGGGTGGGGGCCAGATTTCTCATACTCATATTCTCAGGGCCAGCTCACCTCACTGGCACCCTCTATGGGCAGGGTCAGCTCTATTGTGCTGCCCAGGCGAGGTGCAGGGTCTGCTCTCTCAAGTGCTTCAGCCAATGAGGGGCAGGACCACCTCTTCCACTCTCACGACCCAGAGACCCCTTCTCCTGCCTAGGGAAGGCAGCAAGGGGGGAAGAGCAAGAGGGAAGGGGGGGAATCTCTCCCTCCCCCACACCAGCTCACAGGTTCTCATGACCTCAGGGCCAGCTCTCCCACCTGCTACAGGCCGNAAGAGACAGGGATGGGGGAAAGCATCTCCGCCTCCCTCAGGACACCATCTGGCAGATGAGGGGCGGGGCCAGATCTCCCATGCTCCCATTCTCAGGGCTGGCTTACCTGTCAACAGAGTCAGCTTGCTATGGGTTTTTATGCATTCTATTCTTTGTAATTAATTCAAACAGTATTTTAGAGGTTATACATACAATTTGAAGTGAGNGTATCTATGTTTTTTAGGTAAATAAAGAAAGATTGGTTGAAGTCAGTAGAGTTGAAATATGCTGAAGTTGCTTACTCTCCTCTCAGACTGTATTCCTGGCTCAGTGCCTGATCGTGGTATAGCACCTACCAAGCTCTTTCTACTCCTTACAGTCATGGTTTGCCCTTGTAGCAATCTGCCAACCTTCAGTGTATGNAAAACTAGAGTTAATGGCAAATTGCTTCAAATGTTTTCTGCCACTAATGTCTACGTAATCACTCGAAACATTTTGTCCCCTAAATCTCCCAAGTTTGATAAATCTGTCTTCTGTGCCCTTCTCGCCTAAGTCTGGGCCTCTCACTTGACTGCAAATACTGTTTATAGCCTAGTGGCATATTTCATATGGCTTTAAAATATGGAAAGGGCTGCCTCCTGAAAAATCATACATTTATTAGAGTTGGTGCCACAGTAAATTTTATTTGGTATGTAATCAGTGCTGGGTTTGACTTGATGTCTTTAACTTCCAGCTACAGTTTCTGTCCTTCTAGCCAAAGCCAGAAGATTTCACTTTATCATTGGCTGTTTGTACGGATTCATTCTGTTCTTTTTCTGCTTTTCACCACAGAGATCCTCCCTGTATCTCAGAATCTGTTTTTCCTGTATTCTCAATCATAGAGTTAATGATTCCACCATTTATAGCAGTGCCACACTGGAAGGCTTAAANTCATGTTTGAACAGACATTTCTGACAGCCTCGAAATCACTCAAGCTCTGTGGGTGACAGTCCTCAAGGCCACTCCTCTGACCTTGTCCTGTGTTGCCATCNCTGCCACCTTAGCCCAGGTTGTTACTACTTCTATCATCTCGAAGACATCCAGATGTGACCAGCCAAGATGAAATGGGCAAAAGAGAGAAATGACTTGAACTGATGTATAGTGAAATGAATCACTGANGATCNGNCATGAATACAGACATGGCAGGTTTAATCAGAGTCAGACTAATAAAAGTTCAGAAACAAGCAGACTATATGTCACAATTTCCAATCTGTAGAAAGTAGAATTTCAAGCCAGTAAGGAAGAAAGATGTATTTTTTGAATGATTGTTAAATAATTAGGGGGGGGAGAATTCCAAAACACTCTGTGAAAGAAAATTAAGATACATTTAAACTGAAATTTAAATGTAAAGAAACCAAAGCCAGGGATAGGAAGGTGTGGCTGTGGGTTTAGAAGACTGCTCTCAAGCACTAACTGAAGTCTTAAAGGAAAACACTAATAGATTAGACAACAAACCTTCGAAATATTTCTATAAATCAAAATATGATTTTAACAAAAATTATAAAGCATTCACTCAACATAAAGAATCGATGGCCTTGATGTCCCAGTAACACATGTCAATCAGTGTGAGAATAAAGGTGTTTGGACACTTCTGCTTTAGACCCTGAGATGTTATCTGATCAACTCTTTTACTAAATTCTTTGGAAAACCCAGATTTCTTTCAAACCAATTGTAAGGAGTAGANAGGTTGCCAGAGGAATGAGGGCAGGAGTCCTGAGAGGAAGGGGATGACATGAGAAGAACTCGGGCTTGTACTTTTCTCTCCTTCCAGGCCTTTGTAGGTTAGTATTTGGTACCAACGAAGAGGCTAGAAGTGTAGCAAAGCCTGGNGACTGAGAAGGAGAAACTGTGTCAAGGTTTTAGCAGCATCAGGCAGCTAGAGACCCTGAATACTAGAATTTTGAACAAATGGAACATCCAGGAAAACTCAGGGAAATATTCTGTTCTGCCCCACTTTCGCCTTTGGGATTTTTGCCTACTCAAAGGNATCAGAGTGTTGACTGTATGCAACAGTATGAGACTATATGAGGTAGAAAGGGGCCAAACAACACATCCAAAAAGTTCCTGAGAGCAGACACGGCCTGAGAGAGGGAAGAACACCTATAAATGTCAGAAATGGTGACTGCAGACTCTGAAGGCTGTCCCACAAACACAGAAGTGAGTGGTCCCATTGAGAAAAAGCCGGCAGAGTACTTGTATAAGTATCCCTATATACATATCGTTAAAATGGCATCTAGAAATTAAATATATAATTTAAAATATAATATGAATACCATAAAATAAAACAATAGTACATAGAATTGGAGAGAAGTAGCAGGAGGAACATAAGAACAAACTCACAAGGTAATTCAATTGCTAGACTTTTAGTACTGAATTGAACCATGTGGGACATGATGGGGGCATGTTTATAACCTACAGCTTTAGATGCTTTGAAGACTAAGATGGAGAATCACATTAGCCCAGGAATCACAGTCTGGGAAACTCAGCAAGATCTAGTCACAAATAAAAATATACTAAAATAAAATAAGAGGGACTGAAGAATTAGCTCAGAGGTTCGAGCACTGACTGCTCATCTGCATGACCTAGGCTCAGTTCCCAGCATTCACTGCAGCTCACAACTATTGGTAACTTCAGTTCAAGGCCTCTTTTGCCTCTGTGAGTGCCACACATGCATGTGGTGCACAGCCATACATGTAAGCAACACACACACATGTGCACACACATACACACACACACACAAAATAAACAATAATGAAACAAAAAATAATAAAATAACCTTGATGAGCATGTTGCAAACTAGAAGATAAGAAGAATTTCCACAGAAAAAGCATAAAAAAGAGTTGAAAAATAGAATAATTACAATTAAGAATCAACATTGGGTTAATAGAAGATGGAATCCATTGTAAGAGGACTGCTGGACTGGAAGCAGAGTAGCAGCCAATATTTACATTCTAGAGAGGGTTTTGTTTCTTTAGGGAGGGTGTTGTTTTCTTTATTTTTATTTTTTTATTATTTAAAATAATTTTTAAACTTAAACATATTTTGATCATATTCTTCCCTTTCTCCTCAAGTCCTTCCAGATCCTCTCCCAATCCCTAACCACCTGACTTGAAGTTCTTTCTCCAAAAGCAAACAAAAACCCAACACAACAACCAACACCTCAAACAAACAAACAAAAAAAACCAAACTACCTCAAAAAGAAAAAAAACAAAATGAACGAACAATAATAGCAAAAACATCAAACTACAAACAAACAAAAGCACAGAAAAAAAAAACAACCAAACAAACAAACAAAAAAATGTAGAGTATATATGTTGGTCAACTACTCCTGTCCTTGGAGTGGTTGATATACCTAGTGTCATTCTATTGGAGAAAACTGATTTTCCATCTCCCAGCAGGGATAAATGACAGTTTAGTTGTTAACCTTTACCCAGTGGCTAGGTTTTCATTCATTCATTTTTAAAGAACATAACAAAACAAAATATAGTAAGATAAAATAAAAACTATCATATCAAAGTTGGACAAGACAAACCAACAGAAGGAAAAGAGCCCAAACGAAGGCACAAGCATTAGAAACCTACTCTTTTGCACACTCAGGAATCCCATTAAACACTAAACTGGAAGCCATAATGTATACTCAGAAGGCCTCTTGCAGACTCATGTAGGCCCTGTGTATGCTGCTTTCAACTGTATGAGCTCATATGGACTTTGCTCATGTTGATTTAGAAGGNCTTGTTTTCTTAGGGTCCTCCATTATCTCTGGTTCATATACTCTTTCTGCCTCCGTTTCTGAAGGGTTCATTGAACTCTGAGGGATTTGATGGAGACATCCCATTTAGGGTTGAGTCTCCAAGGTCTTTCACTCTCTGTGTAATGTCTGTCTGTGAGACTCTGTATTTTTCCCATCTTTGGCAGGAAGAAGCTTCTCTCATGGTGGCTGAACAAGGCAATGATCTATGAGTATATCACAATATCATTAGGTGTCATTTTATCGCTACAATTTTTTCTTTTTTTCAAAGACCAGTTCTTTTTACCCAAGGTCTGTGGGCTATTTAGTTGCAGGTTCTTGGGCACCTAAGCAGTGTTGGTTATGGGTTCAATCTGGAGTGGACCTTAAGTCAAATCAGATATTGGTTGGTTACTCTCACAAGCTTTGAGCCATCATTGTCCTAGTATATCTTACAGGCAGGACACTATTGTAGATAAGGGTTTATTTCTTTTTTTAAGTAGAAAATACAAAGAACATAGGAGACTCTCAGCTACAGTGAATAGGCCTTGTATATGAGAGAAAAAGGAATAAGAAGAGAAACTGTATTTTAAGAGACAATGGCTGGTGACTGTTCTAAGCCAAAAAAAAAAAATCATAAACCCACATATTCAGGAATTGTCAGGAACATCACAAGGAAAAGCAAACCATGACACATTATATGACATTTCCCAAAGCTAAAGTCAAAACAAACACCTTAAATGTAATCCTCTNGGTATGCAGGGATTGGGTGAGCATCCTCNCCTTCACAGGGTCACCAGCAACGCTACAGCTTCATTTAATAATGACAAAACAACAAAGCTTCTAAATATTGAAAGAAAGACTAAACAACTGATAAGTGTGTGTGTGTGCTCAGAGTAAGGGACATTCACACACCCAAGCACCTGTCTCTTATACACATCTAGATGTGTATAAGAGACAGTCATCATGCTGAGGGTACAATATGTAGTTACTGTAAGCTACTATGTTCTACACTGAAATCAATTTGGCCTGATTTCCCAACTACACATAATTAGATATTGTATTAGTCAGGGTTCTCTAGAGTAACAGAACTTATAGAATAAATCTCTCTCTATATATATATGTGTGTGTGTGTGTGTGTGTGTGTGTGTGTGTGTGTGTGTGTGTATGGTATTTATTAGAATGACTTACAGGCTAATCTAACAATGGCTGGCTGTGAACAGAAGGTCCAAAAATCCAGTAGTTGTTCAGTCCACAAGGCTGGATGTCTCAGCTGATCTTCAGTATNTGTTGGAATCCCGATGAANTAGGCTCCAATGCCAATGAAGGAATGGACTTGCTTGCAAGGCAAAGAGCAAAAGCTTCCTTCTTCCANGCCCTTATATANGCTTCCAGCAGAAAGTGTGGCCCAGNTTAAAAGTGTGTCTTCCTGACTCAAGATCCGGATCAAANGNNTGTGTCTCCCTNCCTCAGAAGTCCAGGTGAGAAGTNGATCCACCCACTTCAAACCAAGCAAACATAATCTCNCATAGGTGTGCCTTCCATNTCTGGATTGCANTTCATTCCAGATGTAGTCAAGTTGACAACCAAGAATANCCATTACAGTTATTCACTAATATTCATATNNATCTTTAANCANAANAATTATTGCTTAGCTGGCCCTAAAGGAGGGGAAAGTAAGCAGNACTATTCCAANTTNTTCAANTGAGCTTGGGAGAGTTCTTGTTGNGTAAAACAATGTGCACCCACTAGGCTTGCTCCTCAGTACTTGGACTCAATACCTCCCTCTGTACAACTACTCTTCAGTATGTCTCAGTAGCTCTTCTGAGGAACAGAGGAAGACCCACCCATCAAATGATGATTGACACTTTGGGAGATTGTTNAGTCAGCAAAGTGCTAGCTANGAAAGTGGAAAGGCCTGAGTTCAATCTCCAGAGCCCACATAAAAATCAGGCATGGGGAGTGGGTATGGGGCATGGGCTAGTAATGCCAGTGATGGGGAGACACAGTCTGGCAGATCCCTGAGGCTAACTGGGCAGTAAGCCTAGCCTAATTTGTGTGATATTTTGTTTGTGTTCTGACAAAGCTTGCCTGGAAATCAGAGGGCAGAGCTAGCCACTAGTTAACCATAGATGTCCAGGCAGTGGTGGTTCACACCTTTAATGCCAGCACTTGGGAGGATCATGCCTTTGATCCCAGCAAATGGAAGGCTCAAGTCTTTGATCCCAGCACATGGGAGGCACATTTTTAATCCCAGCACTAGGGAGGTGGAGATAGGAATATAAGGCGGGTGGATACAGAATCTCGAGCCCATTCAGTCTAAGGATTTGTTAGAGACAGGATCCCTGCCCCCCCATTCAGTCTGAGGATTCGTAGAGGTAAGAAGTGACTGTGGCTGCTCTGCTTCTCTGGTTTTCAGCTTTCACCCTTGATGTATGAGTCCGGGTTTTTATTGTTAAGACTAATTAGTCTCGATCTTCACCACTGAGAGACCATGTCTCAAAACTCAAGATCCATGGTGCCTGAGAAACAACACCAAGGTTGACTTCTGGCCTCCACACACATGTGCACACACACAAACACACACATACTCAGACTTCCACAAACAAAATGATGACAGAGTTACAGCTGGTGTCAGCACTTTTAATTTCTGCCCTAAAAAATGTTGTTAGAAGGAAAGAATGAGAAGCTTAAAGCAAGCCAAAATANACAGTTGCACATTCCCATGATAAATTTTCTGCAGCTGCTTTCCTATTGAGTTAGCAGTGTGGCTAAATATTTTATTATTAATTATTTCACAAGAAACACACTTCAAAAGCAGAAGCTAAAAGCCAGTATATACTACCTANATATGATGCCATACTCCTTTGAGTAAAGAATAATCCTAAGATCATGTTTNTTAGTATCTCACATTCTTTATTTCTGAAACTTCCTTCTCATTGCTTATTTCTAAAGAAGTAAATATTAGACCCCTCCTTGAAAATAGGAATTCTCCTTGATGTGGGCTTAAAAGTGTGGTACTCATTGGTTCAAGTCTCTGGAAGGTAACAAATAGTGCTAGTATTACATAAAAGTATTCAACATCACCAGGGCATCAGACTCTACTCTTTCCTTCATGAGTTGTGTTTCTCAGAAATCATGCAGTTGTCACGAACTCTGCAGCTCAAGGCAGTCCTCAGGATAATGAGAGAAACTACCTTCTCTTGCTTATACCACGAAAGACCCAGCATAGGCTCTGATTAATTCAACTAGGATCACACATTCATGTATCAGCAAAGCACTGGACCTGAGAAAGANGAACTTGTTTATTTCCCAGGTCAATATTCCTATGTGCTGCTTATACCATGCAATGTGATCTCAAGACTGTAACAGACAGGAATTTGTCACATAGTTTCAGCTATCAGAAAGCTCTGGCATGTGAAATCTCTCAGGGGAAAACCAGTCAGNCCTTTCCCAAACAAAAGGAATCACTATCTGGNAGGCAAAATATTACCTANTGTGAGTGATCCAATGTCATGANGGCCTCCATNTACAATATCTTCATCATCATGTTCTTCTGTCCCCAACTGTCTGTGTATTCAAATAAAGATCAATATGGATTGTTTTCATAATCCAGAAAGAAAATTCAATCCTGCTCTAAAAACTGTTCTTCATCCTATGTACCTGCACCAAGCACTGAGAAAATGAACAAGGCCTTAGAGCGGTTACATTTTAGTAGACCAATGGTTCTCAGCCTTCCTAATGCTGAGACCCTTTAATACAGTTCCTCACATTGTGATGATTCCCAACCATAAAATTATTTTCATTGCTATTTTATAACTGGAATTTTGCTACCATTATGAATCACAATGTAACCTCTATGTTTTCTGATGGTCTTAAGTGACCCCTNTGAAAGGGTCATTCAACCCCCAAAGGGGTCGCTACCCATGTGTTGAGAACAGCTGCAGTCGAACAGTCACACAGGCTAAGAATCAGTCAACNACACAAAGTTCACCACAGAAATGAGCTGGTTACTTCAGGGGAACACACAAAGAGGAATAGCTGACTCAAGACTTTCAAGAAGGAAGCCGATCTTCCGAGACCAGTCTTTCTTGGACTTTCATAAAAGCTAGCAGGTAGATAGACAAGCCTGCTCACCTTGACAGAGACCTCTCTCTAACAAGTGAGTCTGCATGGCCCTTACTGATGATGGCGGGACAAGGGCATGGGTTGAAAGGTGAAATGTTAGGAAGAGAGATCAGACGAATGTCCTTTATGAAAGAAGTCTTGCTCTGACATTTCCCTGGTAGGACTCAACTCTTCCATTATATGACAAAACCATTAGGATTAGTCAGAGTACAACCCTTTCACTGTGTAAAGGTACTAAATTCCCCTTTCTGATAGTGGCGGTTCTATGCAGAGTTCTAACACTGTCCTCAGACATTTAAACAGTGCCTTTTAAAACTCCTCTGAAATGCACCTGTAAAAGGGACAGTCCCACTTTAAAAGTCATTGGTCTTTCCACACATTTGGTACATATTATGTCTGCAAGAAAATATCAAGGATGTCATTTGTGTTTCCCTGGGATACCATCTTAGAGCCTCAGAGAACTGAGTCTCTCAGAAGC
>LZPO01035217.1:25672-39856 GCA_001675575.1 Neotoma lepida
GAGAGAGAGAGCAAGAAAGGAGATAACATGATAAATGGGGAAATCACGGGAATAGGGAGAAACAGAGTGCTGGGGAAGTCCCGGAGAGTCCACAGGGATGAACTCACCTTAGACCACTGGAAATAATTGATAGGGTGCCTAAACTTGCCTGAACCATTGATCACAGGGTTGAATACCCTAACTGCCACCATGGAGCCCTCATCCAGTGACTGATGGAGACAGATGTGGGTACCGGGCGGATCTCCCGGAGCCTAATCGATGGGAGACGGGGGGCTCTCTATGAGCAAGGGACTAAGAGATCATTATGGGAGAGTGTGCAGAGTTGGCCAACCAAACTAGTGGAGATGCATGAACTATGGACCCATGGCTGAGAAGCCCCCATTGGCCCTCATCCAGAGACAGATGGAAGCAGATTCAAGATTCATGGCCGGATACCATGCAGAGCTCCAGGAGTTCAACTTATGGGAGAGAGGAGAGGTTCTATGAACAAGGGACATTGAGATCATGAAGCCTGCCAAACTGATGGAAATGCATGAACTGTGGACCAATAACTGTGGAGCCCCCCACAGTTGGGGGGCTGAAGTTGGCCCTCTGGAGGCTTGAGACAGTTGTTTGGCTTGAAGTGTCTGAAGGCCCGCAGGTGGTGGGATCAGAATCCGTCCCTGGTGCAGGGGCTGACTTTTTGGAGCCCAGTGCCTGAGGTGGGGCACCTGGTACAGTCTTGATGCAGGGAGGAGGTTCTTGTCCTGCCTTGGCTGAGAGTGCCAGACTCTGGGGACTCACCATGGGACACCTTGTTTTAGTAGAGGTGGGAATGGGGGTGGGTTGAGGGAGGAGCTGGCAGGGTGGGAGGAGGGAGGAGAGGGGGATCTGAGGTTCATATGTAAAAGGAGTGGAAGATCTTTTTAATAAAAAAAGAAAAACTATATACAATAACTACAATAACTATATATAATATATACAAGCAATAAATACATCAACAATGAAAAAAATGACTAAACAGGCAACTATTGTGCAGTAAAGTTATAATACATGCTGTGAAATATATCACACAATTTATTATTGTCAATTTCATTTAATGAACAATGACCTTTTAAGTGTGATATTAAATATTAGAAATATTGGGTTTCCTTACATTCCATAAATTTAAATATTGCATAAAATGAGCCATGCTCATTTGAATCCCTCATATAGCTAGTATTAGGGAAATTATTAAGGCAGCTTCATGTAGTTAAGAGAAGGTTTATTCAGGGCAACTTACAGCAAGTAAAGGGGTTGGTCACAGGATCCAGGAGAGATGAGGTGCAGTCCAGCAGTGTTCTCTGGAGAACTCCACCCAGTCTTCCATCCAGCAGCCAGGATCCAAGATCCAAAAGAGCCCGCAGGGATGGATCTCCAGTCTTTAAGGCTCCTGTCTCTGCCCGCCCAAGGGGGAGGTCCTAGGTAGGCGTGGCAGTTACCAGAAGCCTCACTAGGGTTTGTGCTTCCAGGTCAAAGCTTGAACTGCTTCCCACTACACTCTATCAATGCTAAAATTCTGGATGGCTTGTTCTTACCTGAGTATCTAGGTAGCCACAGTTACTGTGGGTTCATAAGTGCAATACCCATATCCTGTCCAGAAGAGAACATGGTAAGGAACTCCTGCTTTTCTGTCTCTTACATTCTTGTTACTTCCTCTTTCTGTGATGTCCCTGAGATTTGGAGGGTGTGGGAAGTGGCATCATTGTCCATTTGGGAGTTTGCTTTTACTGTTACTTATTCTCTGGCCATTGGCAAACTGTTGGTCTTTGTAATAACTGTTGCCCACTTCAGAAAGGTTTTTTCTTTGACCAAGTTAGAGAGTAATCTATGAGTATAAACAAATATTTAGAAGGCAATATTACAACATCACTTCTGAGAAAAATTCCAATAGCAAGTTCTATCTTATGACCTGTAACTCCCCAGCCATGAGCCTTTGACTATGGTTGCAGTATCAAGCATGAAATTCCCTTATGTTGGGCAGATCTCAAGTGCACTAAGAAAGTAGGTGGTTACCTCAAAATAGTGATGCAACCATAGCAACAGTGGGCAAATATTATCTGGCAAGTCAGTGTTAGAGCAGGCAGTCTCCATCTCTTGGTAAGTACATGGATGCCTTTTATCTCCAGTCCCATTCTGGCGCTATGAAAGCTAGCCAGCAAGAAGCTAGTTTTCCAGTAATTTTGAAATGGATTTCTCTGTGTCTTTAGCTGAATTGTGTGGCACCTTTATCATTAAGAGTTTATCATGAAGTTGTGGTTGGTAAGCAAGGACAGTGGGAAAGGTATTTGTTATTTTGTTCTGTTTTGTTGTGGGGGGCTGGGGGGGTTGAGGTAGGGTTTCTCTGTGTAGCTTTGGAGCCTGTCCTGGAACTCACTCTGTAGGCCAGACTGGCTTCAAACTCACAGAGATCCACCTAGCTCTGCCTCCCTAGTGCTGGGATTAAAGGCCTGGTGTTGAGGCTTCTCTTGCCAGTCTTTCAAGGTGAAGTGTTGGTGTCTTATTTCTTACATTGTGATTTTCATTTAATAACCTGTGTTTTGTGGGAGTGAAATTGTCGATGCATGCAGGGTAATTATGTTTGAACTCTTTGTTTTAAGTTTAGAAATCACCTAAGATATGAGTTCCCATAAATTAAATTTTAATTCATCCATAATTTTTAAAATCCATCACAATATTCCCTCTTCTCTCTCATTTCCTTGACCCCCCCATTAATCTTTTAACTCCCTTATACATCTTTTTAGTTTCATATCCCATGAATTTTACTCTCTCTCCAATTACATTTTAATTGGATTAAGGGATTATAGGCTTTGATATAGGTTTCATCCACTCTTTCTTTGAGATCTCTCTGTACCTCCAATTTAGTTCACATTTCCGTGTTCTTACCTACCTAAGCATTTCTAATCACCAAAGTCTGACACTCTAATTTTTTCTAGAATTTCCCATACTCCCTCACTTAATGTACTCTCCTAAAGGCCCCCTTTTGGCTTTCACTAGGTATCAGCAAAAAAAATTATGAATTGAACAGAAATGCAATGAAAGTAAGTATTTCAAAGGTATCAAAGAACTGACAAATGTGATACGAATAAATGTAAAATTACAAAATTACAAAATTACAAAATTATTAACCAAGGACATTGGAATTAAAACTATGAAATACAATTTCATATAAGCTAATTTGGAAAATTTCTCATATAGAAGTTATTCTAAAAATAAGTACTGCCAATTATGTGGAAAAGAGTATTTTATGTTTTTATGAGTTTAGTTACTACAATTAGTTTTGAATAATTTGGAATTACATTGTGAAGATAAAATGTTTACTATTCTATGATGACATGATCTAGGTGTTTCCACTAGAGGGAAATTTCGTGTTTGTATACCAAGATGAATGTACAAATATCCATCACATTGTAATAGAAAAATGGAAGTAATCAATGCTTTTCCAACAAAATTTTGTTTTCCAACAAAATGAATAAAACATTTNAATGTATTTATGAAAAACATTACATAATTGTAAAAACAAGCAATACAATATAGTTAGTGTGGCTATGTCTGTGTGCAACATAAAATCTTGAGCAGGAATATCTCCCTACAGGGGTTATTAATACACTACTTCCATTTTTAAAGCAGACAAAATTCTGGAGTAGAGTGTTGTTTAGTGTCATATGCATGGATGAAATTAACAAGAAAAATCAGGAAAAATGGGCACAGTTTTTNCTAGATAGTGATTATAATAGATTTATGGCATCTGGGGGACTTTACAAGTAGTATATTAAAGGTGCTTAAAGTGGGGTTGCTGAAAAGCAGAGCCCTGAACATGTTGGTTTTAATGTATTTGGCATTTGTCTTAAGAGAAGCGGTATCTGGGAAACAGGAGAGCCAAGAGATAAAAGATGCATTCAGGTTTCCAGTAGAAACCTAATTCAGTAGGATTGCACAAGGAAGCTGTAAAGCAAGAATTGTGGTGATATTTTGTTTGTCCTCTAACAGATAATGCTTGCCTGGAGGTCAGAGTGCTGAGCTAGCCACTAGTTAGCATTNAGGCCATGCCATGGTGGCACACATCTTTAATCCCAGCACTTGAGATCTCATGCTTTTGCTCCCAGTACTTGGGAGGCACACAGGCCTTTAATCCCAGCACTTGGGAAGTTGAGACAGGAAGTGATATGGCTGTGTGAAGAGAGAAATATAAGGCNGGAGGAGACAGGAACTCCTACTTTTTTGGTCTGAGTAGTTGTCAAGGTAAGTGGTGTCTGTGGCTTGCTCCTTTGTCTCTCTGATCTTTTATTTACCCTGATATCTGCTCCAAGTTTTTATTATTAAGACCAATTAGAATTCATGCTACAATGAATTGAACCAAATATTTGACCCCACCTTAGAGCAAATGGTCAGACATTTTGGTATTCCATGTCTTTTCATCATTGAGAAATGTCAGCCCCTTATGTGTATGTAATACAGTCTCAACAGGTGGAGAAGNTTGTTATTGGATCAGTGAGAAAACAGGGGCAGGGGGACTCATGACAATTTATTATTAACCAGTAGATGAGAAGGAGTGCACCACCTGAGAAAGGGTACCTTGATGGGGTACTCATTTCCCAAATTAGTTTTATTAAATTTAGGTACATCTTTAGGATATTTGTTTGTCATGGCAAATGGGATACTTTATTTTAAAAATGAGTCTACTGAGGCAAACTATAGCATTCAGTGCTTCAAGGATGACCAAGGTGTTACAATTGACACTTTTCTTCACCCTGCTGGACATTTCCTTCCCCTATTGTTAGCATTTTTACTAGACTCAATTACTTTCTTGGTGGCTTGATTCTTGTCAGTCCATGGTTGCTCTTTCTACTTTACAGATACAACATAGTATAACAATTTATTATTCAAGATTTTCTTGAAGACCACAACCAATAAAATATGTATTTATTATAAAGTGTATTGGCTAGAATGGCTTACAACTGATAATGACTGGGTAGTTTAAAAAGAATCCCATAGTGGCTCAGTTCAGGAACAGTTTTCAGCAGCAGTCCCAGTCTGGAAGATTTCCAGAGGGTTGCTGGTCTTCAATCCGTGTTGGAGCCTGATGAATCTGGATTCTGATGCTCTCCAAGAATGCTCTCCAAGCATCCAATATACATATTCACTTGCAACAAGTGAAGCCTGGTAGATCTGCTTTTTCCTCAGGTCTCCTTGTATTTGGGCTGCTGTCAGAGAGCACTTGATTAGGGATGATTTGAAATATACTCACAGCCCCACTCAAAGGCATGGTTTCAGATTATTCCAGATACTATCAAACTTCACAATGAAGACTAACCATAATAGAGTATAACAAAAACATAGCTTCTCCAAGTTTTGAAATATACCTTCCTGCCCTTGCAATTTAATTGACATAGCCATATATTATCATGTTCCAAGAATGTTTCCATCTTGCCTGTTTAGTACACTGCATTCTGTACTTGCTAGTCTCAGTACTAGGATCCCAAAGTCTCCAGCAAGCAACAATACATTTTAGTTCAATGTGATTCTTACTTTCTACCTTGGCCTACATATCCTTGTTATGGGAACCACAATGACTCAAAACAGTATAGGGGTGAAGAAAGGAAAAAAATTCCAATGTAGGTCATTGGAAATGTTTGTGTGTGGAGCCTCTATAACTTTCACTAGATCAGAAGAATCTCATTATTAAGAAATGCATCATGATTATTAAGAAATGACCATTGCATCAAGCTCTGTACAATTTTTAGAGGACCATTACTATAAATTCACCTGGTATTAACTTTCCATCTGATAGCTTATTTTTATTTTTAGGTATGTTCCTTGTATCTCTGATCTCTCCAAGATCTATTACCATGAAGTGGTGTTGGATTTTGCAGAAGGCTTTTTCAGCACCTATTGAGATGATCATGTATTTTTTTTCTTTCAGTTTGTGTATGTGTTGGATTANATTGACAGATTTTCATATGTTGAACCATCCCTGCATCTCTGGGATGAAACCTATTTGATTATGGTGGATTTATTTATTTATTTTTTGCTGTGTTCTTGGATTCGGTTTGCCAGCATTTTATTGAGTATTTTTGTATCAACATTCATGAATGAGATTGGTCTGTAATTCTCTTTCTTAGTTGCATCTTTGTGTGGTTTGGGTATCAGGGTAAATGCGACCTTGTAAAAAGAGTTTTTCAGTGTTCCTTCTGTTTCTGTTGTGTGGAACAATTTGAGTATTGGTATTAGCTCTTCTTTAAAATTCTTGTAGAATTCTGCACTAAAACCATCTGGTCCTTTGCTTTTTTTGGTTGGGAGACTTTTAATAACTGTTTCTATTTCCTTAGGGGTTGTAGGTCTATTTAAACTGTTTATCTGGTCTTGATTTAATTTTGGTATGTGATACCTATCCAGGAAGTCATCCATTTCTAGTAGATTTTCCAATTTTGTAGAGTACAGGTTTTTGAAGTGTGCCCTGATGATTCTCTGGATTTCCTCATTGTGTGTTGTTATGTCTCCCTTTTCATTTCTGATTTTGTTAATTTGGATATTCTCTCTCTGCCTTTCTGCTATTTTGGATAAGGGTTTGTTTATCTTGTTGATTTTCTCAAAGAACCAACACTTTATCTCATTGACTGTCTATAATGTTTTCTTTTTTTTTGTTTTCAGCCCTCAATTTGATTATTTCCTGGCATCTATTCCTCCTGGGTGAGTTTGCTTCTTTTTGTTCTAAAGTTTTCAGGTGTGCTGTTAAGTCGCTAGTATGAGGTTTCTCTGTCTTCTTTATGTGGGCATTTAGTGCTATGAATTTTCCTCTTAGCACTGCTTTCACAGTGTCCCATAAGTTTGGGTATGTTGTGCATTCATGTTCATTGAATTCTAGGAAATTTTTAACTTCTTTCTTTATTTCTTCCTTGACTCATTGGTGATTCATTTGGGCATTATTCAGTTTCTATGAGATTGTAGGCTTTCTGTAATTTTGTTGTTGTTGTTGTTGAAATCTAACTTTAAGCCATGGTGGTCCAATAAAATAAAGGAATGTATTCCAATTTTTTGTATCTGTTGAGATTTGCTTTGTTACCAAGTATATGATTGATTTTAGAGAAGATTCCATGGGGTGCTTAGAGAAAGGTATATTCTTCTTTGTTAGGGTAGAAAGTTCTGTAGATATCTATTAAGTCCATTTAAGTCATAACATCTGTTGGATCCCTTATTTATCTGTTAAGTTTCTGCCTAGTAGACCTGTCCATTGGTAAGAGTGGGGTGTTGCAGTCTCCCACTATAAGTGTGTGGGCTTTGATGTGCTATTTAAACTTTAGTATTTTTTTTCTTTTATATGTGTGGGTGCCCTTGTATTTGGGGCATAAATATTCAGAATTGAAACTTCATTTTGGTGGATTTTTCCTGTGATGAATATGTAATATCCTTCCTGATCTCTTTTTGTTGATTTTAGTTTGAAGTCTATATTGTTAGATATTAGGATAGCCACACCAGGTTACTTCTTAAGTCCATTTGATTGGAAAGTCTTTTCCCAGCCTTTTACTCTAATGTAGTGTCTGTCTTTGAAGTTGAGGTGTGTTTCTTGCATGCAACTTTTATCCATTCTGTTAGCCTGTGTCTTTTTAAGCCTGTGTCTTTTTATAGATGAATTGAATCCGTTGATATTAAGGGAAATGAATGACCAGTGATTGTTAACTCCCGTTATTTATTTATTTTTTGGTGGTAGTGTGTGTGTATTTCCCTTCTTTGGAATTTGCTGCTGTGGGGTTATCTATTGCCTGTGTTTTTGTGGGTGCATCTAACTTCGTTAGGTTGAAGTCTTCCTTCTAGTGCTTTCTGTAGGGCTGGATTTGTGGATAGGTATTGTTTAAATCTGTTTTTATCTTAGAATATCTTGTGCACTCCATCTATGATGATTAAAAGTTTTGCTGGGTATAATCTGGGCTGGCATCCATCATCTCTTAGTGTCTGCATAATGTCTGTCCAGGACCTTCTGGCTTTCAGAGTCTCCATTGAGAATTTAGGTGTTATTCTGATGGGTCTGCCTTTATAAGTCACTTGGCATTTTTCCTTTGCTGCTCTTAATAGTCTTTTTTTATTCTGCGTGTTTAGTGGTTTGATTATTATGTGCCGAGGGGAATTTTGGAGGGGGGGTCAAGTCTATTTCGTGTTCAGTAAACTTCTTGTATCTTCATATGCATTCCTTTCTTTTAGTTCCTAAAGTTTTCTTGTATGAGGTTTTTAATATATTTTCTGTGCCTTCGAGTTAGTATTCTTCTCCTTCTATCCCTATTATTCTTAGGTTGGTTTTTTTCATGGTGTCCCAAATTTCCTGGCTGTTTTGTGTTATGACATTTTTGGCTTTAGTGTTTTCTTTGACTGACAAATCAGTTTCCTCTAGTATGTCCTCCACGCCAGAGATTCTCTCTTCCATCTCTTGTATTCTGTTGATTATGCTTGTGTCTGTAGTTCCTTTTCAGTTACTCAGATTTTCTATTTCCAGCATTTCCTCGGTTTGTGTCTTCATTTTTTTCTATTTCAATTTTCAGGTCTTGAACTGTTTCCTTCACTTGTTTAATTGCTTTTCCTTGATTTTCTTGGTTTTCTTTAAGGGGTTTGTTGATTTCTTCCGATTTTTTGTTTGTCTTTTCCTCAATTTCTTTAAGGAAATTTTTCATTTCCTCTTTAAAGACCTCTATCATCTTCATAAAAATTTTTAAGATTGCTTTCTTCTGCTTCTTCTATGTTGTGATGTTCAGGTCTTGCTGTTGTAGAACCTTTAGGTTCTTGTAGAGCCATGTTGCTTTTTATGTTGTTGTATGTAATTTATTCACTGGTGTCTACCCATCTCTTCCTCAATAGGTGCAAGAGGTGTCTGTGTCTGAGGAGCCACTCTTGGTCCAATGGGAGCTCTTGGTCTAATTGGAGCAGATGGGATTATGTGTCTCAGGGAGTAGCTGAGGTTGTAGGGGGTTGGGTGGGTTTGTGGTAGGGAGTGAGTGGGTCTTGTAGATTGCAGGGACCAAGGGCGGTGTTGGTGGGGAGGCCTGCCTGCAGGAGTCCTCCCTGCTGGCCTGCAACTGGGGCAGCAGTGGGTGGGGTGGCGGGGCACAGATTGTTCTTCAGGGCCTAGGTCATAGAGCCAGGGACTCTCTGTGTGGGAGAAGAGTCACTTCTTGGTCCAGTCAGAGCTGGCAGGTTCTGTGTCACAGGGAGCCACTGAAGTTGCAGGGGGATGTGTGGTTTTGGGGTAAGGAGTGGGTCTTGTAGATTGCAGGGTCCCATGGGGGTGTTGGTGGGGAGGCCTGCCTGCAGGAGTCTTCCCTGCTGGCCTGCAACTGGGGCAGCAGTGGGTGGGGTGGCGGGGCATAGATTGTTCCCCCAGACCTAGGTCCTAGACACAGGACTTTCTCTGGTTGGGAGAAGAGTCACTCACCTGTTCTAGCAGAACTTCTTAAAGGAGCCATATCCATTTTTCCATTTTTTAAGCTTTATCAAACCCTATGGAAATTCAAGAACCTAACCTTGATACGCCATTTTTATTTATTTATTTATTTATTTTTTACTGATTTGGCCCTTTACTCTTTTTGGGCCCACCACCCAGCTCTCAAATAAATCACACAGAGGCTTATACTTTCTTATGAATGCCAGGCCTTAGCTTGGCTTGTTTCTTATCAGCTTTTCTTAATTTATCCCCATCTACCTTTTGTCTCTGGCCTTTTACTTATCTCTGTTTCTGCATACATTTTCTTTCCTTCATATTCGGTTCTGGCTGTATGGCTGGCTTCTTCTTTTTTCACTACTTCATTTTCTGTTCCCAGATTTCTCCTCCTATTTATTCTCTACCTGACAGCCCTGCCTATTCTTTCTCCTGCCTTGCTATTGGCTGTTTAGCTCTTTATTAGACCAATCATGTATTTTAGACAGGCAAAGTAACACAGCTTCACAGAGTTAAGCAAATACAACATAAAAGAATGCAATACATCTTTGCATCATTAAACAAATGTTCCAGTGCATAAACAAATAGAACACGTCTTAAAATATTCCACAACAGACGTCCATCTTGCACCCTTCTTAGTTACTTTTCTTTTGCTGTGATAAAACACTATGACCAAGGAAACTTACAGAAGAAAAAGTTTCTTTGGGTTTATGAGTCCAGATGGTTAGGAGTTTATCACAGTGGAGAGACATGAAAAGTGGAGGCAGCAAAGATGGAGGCTAGACCAGGATACTGACTGCTCTCATCTGGAGCAGCAGGAAGCAGAGAGAATGAACTGGAAAATGTGTGAAGATATTAGCTCTGAATTTTCATCTCTAATAAACTGCTTTTTCCTAATCCTCCCCAAGCAAAACTACCAATTTGGGACTAATCTCAAATGCCAGAGATTATGAGGGGTGTTTCTTACTTAAATCACAACACAGATCCTCCCAAGGTTCAGAGATCATCATAGAGGAGACAGTGTGAAGATTACAGAACCAAAGGTAGTTGATAGTTACAGAGAAACTCTTTCCCAGACACAACAAGGCAGTTGTACATGTGAAAAGATGGTGGCTCTAACTACATGCACAAGACCAGCCAAGATCAAGCCAGACAAAATCCCAGCTTGGAGGGGAAAGATAATCAGGAAATCCCACTGCTAGGTATGGAAATTTAACAAGTTTCTGGTGGCTATTGGAGATGGAAATTTTTTTCCTTTAGGGATGTGGTCCATGCACATAATGGCAGCAGTAACTGAATATGCTGGTTTAAATGAGACATGTCTCCTGTAAGCTCAGGCATTTGAACACTTGATCCCCCTTTTGTGGTGGTGTTTGGGAAGGTGTAGTAGGTTANGGCCATCCTGGAAGAAGTATGCTACTGGAGGCAGGCTTTGAGAATATGTAACCTTGCTCTACCTCCAAAATGGTCCCCTTCTTTGTGCTTGTAGTAAGATGTGAGCTCTCAGCTTGCTACTTCTGCCATTCCTGACACTTGCTGCCATACCACCCTGCCTTGAAGGACTCTTTTCCATTTAAAAGCATATGCCTAAATAAACTATTCCTTGTATAAAATGCCTTGACCATAGTTTTTATCATAGCAACACGAAAGTAGCTAATACAGTGGACTTCATGGATTTAACAAAAAGAACACATAAAATATGGGGGTGATAGTTAGTGGTGGAAGGACAGAGAAGAAATTAGAAGGGAGAAAATGGGGATTGGACTTGTTCAAAACACATCATATGCATGTGATAAAATACCAATCAACAAAAAATTACAGGCCATTACAGATAATATGATTTGCACTTCTTATTCTCCAATTTTTGGCATATTTCTTTTTTACTTAAACTCACCCATCAGTTAAGAATTGAAAAACTAGGTAACTTGAGTCATTGGAAGTTAGGCTTTCTGATTGGATTCAAGACCCATGAACTCATATCTTGGGATGTCATAGGCCCTAGAGGAGAATGTAGTACTATTATTTTTAGCTAAATAAAATAAATAGCTATATATTAAACAACCCCCACACAAACCACAGCATACATGTTTGGTTAATATTCAGTTGTGATAAAAATTGTAACCATGTTAATGTCTATGATCAGAACTTCCATGCTATTCCTTTTGGTTCTGGAAGCCATGTTGATACCCATGCTACTTGTCACCACTGGAAAACATCTTGATATCAATGACCTGTCTAGACATTTATGACTACATTAAGGTAAGTGTTCTGTGTTACCAACGTGAACAATGTAAATTTGCAAGAATTAAACTACCATCTGAAACTAAGATAATATCCATAGTTCATGTTGCTGCCTGCAAACAAGTTGATGCCAGTGTTCCCTGCTGCCTCTGTTAACAATTTTGATATCGATGATCAGATATTCCA
This sequence comes from Neotoma lepida, assembly GCA_001675575.1. NCBI lineage: Eukaryota > Metazoa > Chordata > Mammalia > Rodentia > Cricetidae > Neotoma > Neotoma lepida. The sequence goes on from LZPO01035217.1 coordinate 37,539, forward strand.
TGATATTCCTACTATTTCTGGGAGCCATGTCAATGCCTTGTGTTCCTTCTTACTCCTCAATATGAAGTTTATGCCCATCTTTCCTGCCATTGTGTTGCCAATGAGAAAAACGTCAATTTTCAAAATTTAATCTACAATCTGAAAATAAATTGGTACCCATGATTCATGCTGCCACCTGCAACCACGGTGATGTCTTTGATCTCACATGCCTCTGTTAACCAAATTGATATCCAACATAGGACCTACCTATTCCTGCTTTTTCTGGAAGCCATGTTGATGCCTGTGGTCCTTCTTACCAGTGCATACATTGTTGATGTCCAAGATCTCTCCTGTCCCTTGTGACCACATTAAAGTAAGTGTTTTGTGTTGCCAATATGCAGAATATTAATTTCCAAGATTTAACCCACCATCCAAAAGTAAGATGAAATCCATAATTCATGATGCCACTGGAAGCCATGTTGATGTCATTGATGCCTGCTGCCTCTCTTTACCATATTCATGTCTATCATGAGCCTTATCATGCTATTCCTATTGGTTTGAAGGCCATGTTGATGCCTTGTGGTACTTTTTGCTCCTGGATAAGATGCTGTGAGCCTTACCATGCTATTCCTATTGGTTTGAAGGCCATGTTGATGTCTTGTGGTATTTTTTGCTCCTGGATAAGATACTGATGTTGATGGTCTGTCCTGCCACTTAAGACCATGGTGAGGTAAGTTTTTGGTCTTGCAAACATGAAGAATATTGATTTCCATGAGTTTACCTATGATCTGAACCTAAGTTGATATCTGTAATTCATTCTGACCCTGAGACCATGTTGATATCATTAATCCTTGCTTTCTTTGTTTATCATGTTGATTACCATGATCTGACCTACCATGTTGTCCCTACTGCTTCTGGAAGCCGTGTTGATGCCTGTGGTCCTTGGTGCCCCTGGATATGATATTGATGTCGATGTTCTATCCTGATTCCTAAATCCATCCTGAGGTAAATGGTTTTGTTGCCAATGTAAGGTATGTTCTTCTCCTTGATCTAACCTACTATCCAAAACTAAGTTGTACTTCATCACCCATGCTTCTGTAGGCCACCATATTGATGTCACTGACCCTTGCTGCATGTTTTAACTGTGGTGATATCCATGATCCAATCCTCCATTCAAACTTTGTTGATGTCATGGATCCTTCCTACTGCTGGTAAGCATGTTGTTGTCCCCTGTAAAATGTGCCACCAGAGGCTATGCTGCCACTGGTAACCATGTTGATACATCTAGTCTCTCTTTGTGCTGGACACCATGTCATTTCCATGATCATACTCATTCTGAAAGCTACATTGATACTCTGTCTTTGCTACCACGAGAGACCATGTGGTTGTCCTTGTTCCATACTTACACCAGTAATCATGCTGCTGTCACTGCTCTGTGCTGCCTCTGTTAACCATGTTTTTGGGATTTGATCTGCCTCCCAAAGCTGTTTTGATATCACTGATTTGTACTGCCACTGGCAAACATTTTGATGTCTCTGATCCTTGCTGCCTCTGTTAGCAATGTTGCTGCCCATGATCTGACCTACCACTCAATCCCTGCTGTTTCTGGAAGTCATGTTGATGCCTATAGTCCTTATTGCCCCTGGATATGATGTTGACATCCATGGTCTGTCCTGCCACCTGAGACCACATCGAGGTAAGTACTCTGTGCTTCCAACATGAATAAAGTTCATTTCCTTGATCCCACATGCCATCCAGAACTAATTTGATACTCCTGATGCATGCTGCTGCAGGAAACCATGTTGATGTCACTGTTCCTTGCTACATCTTCTAACCATGTGATATTCATCATCTAAACTACCTTCTAAAACTTTGTTGATGTTACTGATCTGTGTTGTAGCTGTCAACCAAATTGAGGTTACTGAACTTTGCTACCACCTGTATCCATATTGATGTCTGCAATCTACATTGTGATCTGAAACAATGTTGAAGTCATTCATCCATACTAGTACCAGAGACCCAGTTCAAGTAAGTTTCCTGTGTTGCCTATGTGTACAATATTGATCTCCACGATCTGTCTGCCACCTGAACCTAAGTTGATATCCTTGATCTGTACTAACACAGGCAACCATGTTGATGTGACTGATTCTCACTGCCTCTCTTAACCTTGCTAGTATGTAGAGCGAATCTTAAACAGTCTTATTAATTGAAAACACCAGGCCAGGTATTGGGATAAATTCTGAAAGATCAGAGAAACAGAACAAGCCACAGCCAACCTCCTCACCTTGCCAACTCCTCAGCTGATCTTGTTTCCTCAGACTGCAGGCTTCTGAGTCCTC
>LZPO01035217.1:50671-88880 GCA_001675575.1 Neotoma lepida
AGAGAGAGAGAGAGAGAGAGAGAGAGATTGACTCTTACTAACTAAAATCATTTTACATGTCCAATATTCCTTTCACCCCAAAAGCCATCTGTAGGACAGTGATGGCTCAGCTAGCACATGGTCACCTGACTCTAGGACAGTGATGGAGCAGCTAGCACATGGTCACCTTGTTGTTCCCAGGTTAAGACCCTCAAAGAGACCACCAGAGACTCGAGAAATCCAGAATGCAAAAGCAAGGTTTATTGAAGGCATGAAGTACAAGCTGGCAGGGAACTCTTGTCTGCAGCACCCGACGTAGCGAGGCGGGGAGGAGAGTTGCTCTTTCTTTTTGAACTTAGCTTTTAAAAGCAAAACCCACAAAATTTCTTAGAGGGGAGGAGGTCAGTATAGGTTCATTTTTGACTAGCTTATCTTTGCTTACTCTTAGGAATTTCTACAGTTCCTGAGTTATCTGATCCTTCAGCTAGACCTGTTGTTTGTCACAAGACCTTTTTTATAGACTATCTCCGGTGTTNGGACATTCTGTGGTTAAACAGTTGCTTTGAGACTGCCCTTCAGACATTCTGACTTTGTACTGTTTCAATTCCTGGAGTCTCTGTCAGCATTTCTGGGAATTTGAAACTTAAAACTCAGGCCTATTCTTTTTTTTTAGTTCAAGCAAAGGCAGTTAGTTTGGTCTTATTTTTGAGTGAGGGTCCTTCAACCTGACTCTAGGACAGTGATGGCTCAGCTAGCACGTGGTCACCTGACTCTAGGACAGTGATGGCTCAGCTAGCACATGGTCACCTGACTCTAGGACAGTGATGGCTCAGCTAGCACATGGTCACCTGATTCTAGGACAGTGATGGAGCAGCTAGCACATGGTCACCTGACTCTAGGACAGTGATGACTCAGCTAGCACATGGTCACCTGACTCTAGGACAGTGATGGTGCAGCTAGCACACGGTCACTTGACTCTAGGACAGTGATGGCTCAGCTAGCACATGGTCACCTGACTCTGGGTAGAAATTAGAGACATCATCTATTTCTTTTCTCCCCACAGCCAGTGGTATTTAAGTGAGTTTCAACTACAATAAAATTAGAATTCTCTGGAGTGGCAGGGTGAGTGGTTTCCAGACCTAAAGATAGAAATTACTGGTGGATGGGATCCTGAGAGGGCAGAGCAGGCAAAACCCAAGTGAAGGGGACTCACCCATAGCTGCCCAGCAGACCCATTGAAGTGTCCATGCTGTAGTTTTGTTCTTTTAAAGGCCAGTGGTGAAAACCTGTATAGGCCAGGCTTCCCCTTTGTGAAAGAGTCTAGGACCAGGGCTTTGAAGTCCCCTGAGCACATGGGTCTAAATGACAGTCCCCATGTTTCTGATCCAGTCTTCTTTCTTTTTCGTTAAAGGCTCCAGCAGCAAGGTGATATGAAAAGCTGCGATTTCCATATCTGATCATTTTTCATATTCCTGAAGCCATAGACGAATGCAGGGTGAGTTAAAAATTGTTTCCCAATTCCCTTTTCTGTGGTGAAGGTAAGGATTTTTCAGGCTGAAGGAAATGCCCATTATAGAGACCAGAATCAAGGCAATCTCCTCAGGTTATGACTTTTGTGTCAGTATACCAGTTGAGTCTCAGCATATCAGCATGAGCTTGAGACACTGGTGACCCTGTGCCTGCGGTCAGGAAGCAGGGAGTTACAGACACTCAGTTCACATTCTTCTGTTTACTCAGTGCAGACCCCAGCCCACAGGATGGTGTCACCTGCATTTAAGGTGGTCTCCTCCCCTTAATTAACCCAATCTAGAAACCCCTTCACAGACATGCCACAGGTGACTCTAGATCCTGTTTGCGTTGACAATCGGTGTTAAATATCAGAAGTATACCATGAGAAGGTGGCCTTCTGCAAAACTTCAGGAGAAATCAAACCCACTACACCTTGATTTCAGACTTGAGTCTCCAGAACTCTGAGATAATATGTTTCTGTCGCTAAATCGCTTAGCCTAGGATGTTATAAGTCTGAAAAAATTAGTACAGGTAAGAAAGTATAAGAGACCGAGGAGAGGAAGAAGAAGAGGCAGCCATAGCTAACCTTGGTGGTAAACATGACAATGTGTGACATCTCAACTCACGACACCAGAAAGGTGGAGGGAAACTTGGTGAAGAATGTAACAGGAGGGTGCTGGAGAGATAGCTCAGTGGTGATGAGCACTGGCTGTTTTTGAAGAGGGCCCAGGTTGGATTCCCAGCATCCACATAGCAGCTCACAACCATCTGTAACTCCTGTCCCAGGGGGATTCGACACCTTCTGGCCTCCATAGACACTGGATGCACACGACAGATAGACATACATGCTGAATATCATTCCACAATAACCACAGAGCAATGATATCATAGGAAATTAAAAACATGGGGATGATTAACAACACTCACTGCCGACGCTGTCTGCACACATAGGAGGAGAACATGAAATAGCCAGGCATGTAAGGGAAAAGTGCTTAGCCAGAACGAAGGATAAACTTCCTGGTATTTCAGGGTAAACACTGACTATAAATACACTACAACATGGACTAATATTACAGCTGAAATCTGGGGCCATATGAACTTCCAGACAATTGTCACCTGGCAGATGGCGAGGGGGATGTGAGAGTTAAAATATTCTGAATTTCAAGAGCAGGATTGAAATGCTATTTATCATTGGATATTATTTATTTATTTATTTATTTATTTATTTATTTATTTATTTTTGTTTTGTTTTTCAAGACAGGGTTTCTCTGTGTAGTTTTGGCACCTTTCCTGGAACTCACGAGATCCGCCTGCCTCTGCCTCCCGAGTGCTGGGATTAAAGGCGTGCGCCACCACCGCCTGGCTGGATATTTTTTAAAGTGCATTAAATTTTAGAGATAAACACCCATAGAATGGAAACGAAGCATTTGATCCCTAGGTAGAGGGTGAATGCAAAGGGGATAGGGCTGAAATAAAAGCAGAAGAGGGAGGTGAGTTAGAAAATATGGCAGAAAGAGTTCACAAAGTGCGGCACTGGGTTTGTGACTTCTGGGTAGATCACTTGCTAAGCTCCAGGCTTGACTTCCAGCAACCAAAATAAAAATTTTATTCAGAGAATAATGATGTGAGTAGCTAATAGGTTAGTTGACCAAAATTTTTATTTTCTTCAAATAAAGCAGGGGCCTCAGGACTAGCCTGTGTGAGTTTCCTCATCTCTAAAATGGGGCTAGGAAGATCTAAGCAAGATAGGGAGTGTGTCTGGCATATTATGGACTNCTTAAAGACCACATGGTGTACTATCTAAAAGCAAAGAATAAAATGGAAAAAGGTCTGTTTAAATGTTGTTCTGGTTTGTTTTCTGTTGCTGTGATAAAGACCATGATGAAAGCAACTTGGGGAGGAGAGGGTTTGTTTGGCTGACACAGCCCACTCAAAGTCCATCATATAGGGAATCAGGCAGGAACCTGGAGGCAGGAACTGAGTCAGACAGAGGCCATGGAAGAATGCTGACTACTAGCATGCTCCCCATGGCTTGCTCAGCCTGCTTTCTTATAGCACCCAGGGCCACCTGCAGGGGTCACATCACCCACAATGGACTGGGCCCTCCCACATCAATCATTAACCAGAAAAATGCCCCACAGACATGCTCACAGGATAGTCTGATGGCGGCAGTTCCTCAGCTGTGATGCCCTCACCCAAGATTTGCATAGGTTTGTGTCTAGTTGACAAAAACCAGTCAACATAAATGTAAAGTGAAGAGCCAGAGGCGGAAACAACAGGGCAAGTGGGAAGCCAGAGTGACCAACAGGCTGAAAGGACTGTCCTCATGGACACTGTCCTCGGTACCAAATGGCCGGGTGTCATGTGTTCTGGAGGACCCGAGCACTAGGAGATGGAAATGAGCAGAACAGTCTGGGAAAGGCAGTGACCTGATCAAATAATAGAGTGCAGAACAATCATCTTATAGCAAGAAGAAATACAATCAGTGTGGCTGTCTGTGCCCAGGCTCTTCAACTTTCACCTCTTTCAGGTCTTGGGTTCAAAGGTCAGCTCTGCTGTTCTGCACTCCTTTCCTCACTGTTCTTTTTTGTTTGTTTGTTTGTTTGTTTTGTTTTTCGAGACAGGGTTTCTCTGTGTAGCTTTGCGCCTTTCCTGGAACTCACTCGGTAGCCCAGGCTGGCTTCGAACTCACAGAGATCCGCCTGCCTCTGCCTTCCGAGTGCTGGGATTAAAGGCGTGTGCCACCACCACCCGGCTTCCTCACTGTTCTTGTCATAGCTTTTGTCACTGTCTGTCATTTCATTCTTGTTGAGCATGGAAGATACCCCACAACATACACAGAGACACCCCCACAACACACACAGAGACACACACACACCACACACATATCACACCACACACACACACACAAACCACACACATGTAACACAACACAATACACATACAACACACACACATGCAATGCTAACACAAACACACTACACACAAACCACACATACACAAAACACACATAACACACCACACACACAATACACACATACCACACATACACAACACACACACAACACAATACAACACACACAAAACACACACATACATAGGCACACATACATGCACACACACAATGTACACAACACATACACACCACACATACCACATACACACACACATATATATACACATAACACATAAACAACACATACACACACACACATACACACACACACACACACACACACACACACACACACTAAATCCTCACACCCAGAACATGGTAAACTCATAATAACAATTAGTTGGTTAATTCATTAAGTTTTAGCTTAGGAAGAAAAGTCTAACATTCAGCCTCTTTATTAAATATGATAGACATTGCCCTGAGACACAAATTTCAGTTTTTAATAATTAAGTATAATAGAACAATCCAGTTTTTTAAACTTAAGACCATTAAGTTCGATATCTAGCCTAAGAGAGAAAAATGACAGCAGATTTGGACATGGTATGCTTAGAATATCTACAAATGCGACAACACAATTGACTGGGTCATTTGACCTTGCCCCACTGTTACTTCTATGACTCGGAAGTGACAAATCTCATTACAAGGTCTACCAGAACACTCAGGAGAATTCTCATCTGTGCAGTCATGAGCTTGGCTCTCGGTCCTGCTCCTTCTCAAGAGAAGTCATGTTTTATGTTCTACAGCTCTGACCAGCTCATGAGAGGAACAGGAACCACAAATATGGGTTTCAAACTGGCATATACTTTAATTCTTAATAAAAAATACTTATGTGCACGTGTGTGTGCCTGAGTCATACACACATATGCACACCACATGCATGCAGTGCCCCTGGAGCCCAATAGAGGGCACTAGATGCCCTGGAACTGGAGTTACAGATGGCTGTGAGCTGTAGCCTGGGTGCTGGGACTCAAACCTGGGTCCTCTGCAAGAACAGCCAGTGCTCTTAACTGCTGAGCCATCTCTGCAGCCCCATGAATTCCCTGCTTTCAATGTTTCCCCTTCTGACATCACATCCACTGCCCCCTGACAGTGTTTTTGTTGTGAAAACACAGCTATCTTTGCTGCCTTTGAAGTTGAGTGTGTTTTACCTCTCTGCTAACAACATCTCACAAAATGCCTTTATTGCATCCATGGCTGTCTAACTCTATTTCTACTTTTTTCTGATTACAATCATTACTCTAAAGATGTATGTAGAAATTGATGAAAAGCTCCCTAAATAGCTGGAGGACTTTCTAAAGAAATAAATTAGTGAGCCCTGATTTCCAAACCCACTGGCTCATGTATCACTTTAGGCAGATTCAGATTTTCGCCATCATCATCAAATGCCTGGATGTTATTTTTCAGTAACTTCTAGCCATTCTTTGTGAACTCTAAACTGTCTTTGGAAACGCATGACCCACTTTTGTCTCAGAGAGCCTGATTACTGTAATAGCCCCTTCTATACAAAAAGAAAATGACTCAAGTTGAATTAAATTGCGACAATTTAACTCAAGGAATACATGAGGGAGAAAGGATAAAATCTTTAGAGGGATCCAAAGGAACACATCAGCTTCAATGCAAACAGCATTTGACTTTCTGGAAAGAGAAGTTCATTGTACTGGATCATAATTCAATTTCTGTATTCCAGCCACTCCAATTCCCCCTCCCCCGTTATAGTCAAATAANGTTAAAGAATAAAAAGGAAGGCATTTTTCTCTTTCTAAAGCAAAGGTAAATGCCAGAGTGCTTGGGAATTAATTTTGAAACATGGTGTGAATTTTGCCAACAGGCACTTTTGTATTTGTACCAGGTGTTTTACGTTTTATTCGAACTTATTTTTTGATTCAGGTGCAGTCAAAGTGCTTCCGTGTGGCTGGAGGAGAACTAATACCATTCAATGGTGTTCTCTCTAGGAAGCATTTCTGGCTAGTTTGTCTCTCTACTCTGTCATTCTTGAGAAGAAATAAGAACAAAGGCAGAAAGCCAGACTCCTGGCACACAAGGAGTGACATTTCCAGTCACAGATCAGTAAGTAAACCACAGGCAGGCATCACTATGGAGCCACACTGCAGGGTCCAGAAAGTGTTTTTCTGGGAGAGAGATGTGATGGCACTGCATCTGCCTCACCCATGCTGACGCAGTGTCCACAGGCTGTATGCATCAGAAGCAGACACCCACCCAGGTATCCTACACCCTGCAGCCCAAGCCCATCAAAAGCTGCCATAGTGGTCCTCACAGCAGTTACTCAATGCAGTAACCCCATCACCAGGCACCTTGCCTGACACATGGTAGATGGGAAACACATCATTAGTAAGTGAATACTGAACTTGAGGCAAGGCCTTGTGGAGCTTAGCTCCAAACCTCTGCACGACCTCTCACCCCCACCCCTCGCCCCTGGAAATGTTTCTACTCTGGGTCTCATGTCCATCTCCTGGCAGGAATCAAGGGGCAGTAGAATAATTCTAACTACCACGTGTGCTACTTGTTTCGGGTACAGTATAAGTCTCAGTTAAGTTCTTAGCTCCCAGGCACGGTTACAGCTCAGCATGAAGAAGCTTCAGGATCTAGAAGGTCTTTGTCCTTGTAGAGATGTGGAAGCAGTTTCCCTGGAGAATACAGCAACTGCAGCAGCTTCTCTTGGTGGAGGAATCTGAGACGCTTCCCTCCTCTGGAAGCAAACACAGGATGCTCCCTATGGGGGAAAATGCTCCCAGGAGCTGTGGATTCCAAGGTTAGCCAGTGTTGGAGCATGCAGAGAACTTAAGTACAATGTGAGGGAACCCACGAAGCTGCTGAGGTCCCTCCACTTGCAATCCGGGTCAGCAGCACTGTGTCTTGCAGTAAAAGTCCCCAAGATAAAGAAAGGAAGCCCTCTCTTTTCCCCTTCTGGCCTCTTCCCCTGCTAGTTGACTTTCTGTTTCTCTAACAAGAATCCAAGATAAATCATCGTTAAATGAGGAAAGACTTGTTCGGGCTCACGGCTTCAGAGGTTCAAGGAGGCCACAGTTTTCTGGAGTCTTTTGAGTCTCTGAAATCACAGCTGGAGGACCACTTCGGAGCAGCCAGGAAACCAAGCGCTAAAAAAGACATCTTATGACTGCATTTTCTAAGCCATGGGCAACAGCGTGGGCATTCACACCAATAGGAGATATTTAAACGAGGGGTGGGAGTGGGTTTTGGGTATCTGTTACACCAGTGATGCTGATGCCCTGCTGTGGATATCCCTAGAGCCTTCTCCAGGTGCAGAATCTCTAACTACTGGATGTAAACATATACTATATGTTGCCACACACTTCTGCAAGGGCAGAGGGTGAAAGACTTTATAATACCCTCTGATATTTTTACTTCATAAAACATATTTGAGTATGTTATGCCATTTGATATTTTAAAAAGCAAACCTGGAAGGTAAGTGGGTATTATAATTACCATCCCATTTTACCATGATGGAAGCCAGGAGGAAGTCAATGCCCCCACCCCCACAAGCGCAAGGACTCTTGTCCGACAGTGATGGAGGCTGGAACGGAGTCAAAGTCCTGACCTCTGCTTTGGTGACATANCANATCCTTCCTGATTAGTTTCCATGTGACTTGGAGAGCCCTTCACAGGGTCATCTCTAAGGACATCTTCATTAATAGGTAAAATATGTTAATAGCCCATANTGAGGTAAGTGATTTGAACCTGAACAAGGAAATACTTGTGGAGAGAAACTATATGACACAGTTTANAAGGGCANCTTCTTTAAAAANGACAGCTCCTCAAAAAACCATGTCAGACAAGCTGATGAGTACAGGGCAATGGAGAAAACAGAGGCCTGGNNCCCTGTCTCGTGTCTGATGTCAAGTGTCAGCATTGAAAGTTCTTACTAGATGGAAGAGGCTTACATTTTTAGTTACTGTTTAATGTGGTGATGATGAGAACCCCTGCATCGCTGGTGTTTTTTTAAACCATCCATTGATGTAGAATGGTAAGCAGTAACAACTGTGAGATAGTCCCNGGCGGGTGTCATGAGCAGAGACTGCCATGACTCATGGCCTTAAGAGAACACTCAGCAAAGGAGATGTTGCATTTCCTTTGCAGGTGTGAGCAGAAAACAGCGTATGTCAACAAAACACTTGAGAGAGGGGGAGGGAGGAAGGGAGGAAACCTTCAAAAACATATTCCCCAGAAAGGCCAGGCTCTGAGCTCTGACTTCCCTGGGAAACAGTGGTGCATCCAATAGTGTCCCTGGCCGCTGGGAAGGTGACAGTCTCTCTTGACTTTTCTATTTCTGTAAGGGAAGTTATCACAGAATATGACTGAGAAGACCCTGCAGGGTTGAGGGACCCCTGCAGTGTGTGGTCCACTAGGAAGTTCGTGTGGAATTTCATGTGTTGGGATGAAGCATAGCAGCTAAGCAAGGGCCTCTCCAAGTACTGACTAATTACAAGAGTGTGGGGTCAAAACGTATGTCTAAACTGAGCCTCTCCAAAACCCTCTCAATGCAGCTGCAAGTGCTGAGCAAGCAGCAGGGTTCAGTTAGTTCAAGCCATACCATAAAGAACAGCTCTAACTGTCCTAGGCCAAGGAAGCCCTTATTTCACGTCAGCTGAGATGACAGAGAGAATGATGAGTAGGGATAGAAACTGTGGCCAGCATGGAGCTGTGGGTAGAATCCCGATTGGACGGGAGAGAGGGCAGGCACATCTACTGCAATGAAGAAACAAAGTAATCACTTTTATCCATGCCTTTGCTTTCTGTAGTTTCAGTGCCTGTGGTCCAGTGATCCAATACTAAACAGAAGATTCGAGAGATAAACAGTTCCTAAGTTTTAATTGTGTGGTACTCTGCGTGGCATGATGAAATCATGCACTATCTTGCCTTATCCCACCTGAAGCATGAATGGCCCCTCTACCCAGTGCATCCACACTGTACGTGCCACCCCCTTGCTAATCACTTTGTAGTCACCTCTGCTCTGAGACTGCTGCTGTTTCATGGTACTTGTGACCATGTAATAGTCGCCTAACATCACAATGTGTGTGTGTCTTTCACATTACTTCATCTTATCACACAAACATTGTAACAACTCATACAATCACAGGAAGGCTGAGTATAAATCAGAAAGAGATATTGAAAGATTATACATATATATGCAAATATATGCGTGCATAGATGCATACATAGATCACCTCCACATAACTTCCGTTACAGTGCATTGCCATGCATATTCTATTATTGGCCATAATAATCTCTCACTATGTCTAACTTATAAATTAAATTTTATCATAACATGTACATACAAGGAACATACAATAACTTTAGAATTTGGTACCTCTGTGGTTTCTGGCATTCATATGGTTCTTAGAATTCTCCATGGATAAGGAATGAGAAGAAGTACCATACAATAAAAATGCTTGCTAAATCCCTGTTAATACATTCAACTTTCCTTACTTTGTTACCTCATGCCAGTAAGCATGACAACTATCATGCATAAATTCCCTTTGTCAGGGCTGCCATGTTTCCATATAACGTTCTTTAACCATTATTTCTTCGGGAAATGACAAGCAAAATGTATGAGCGTGTTTCTTTAATAGCTTAGCTTCAAGGTTTTCCTAGCATTCTACTGACCAATTTCTTTGGGTTTTTCTGCTGTATATTGAATATATCATCATTTAGGTAAAGCAGACAAGTCATTCCCCCAGACGAGGTCTTACTATAGCACATGCATCAGGCAATTGTCACCTCTGGGGTGCTGGGGAGCTGGGCATAGTGCTTAAGAGTGGTCACTGCTTTCCCAAAGGAAGAGTGTTCATTTCCCAGCACCCACATTGGTGGCTCACAAACAACCATAATTCCAGCCCCAGAGGATCTGTCACCCTCTTATGGCCACCTTGGGAACTGCACTCATGTGGAACACACACACACACATACACACACACACACACACACACACTAGTCATTCCTCCCCCTACATGCTTAATTCTGCTAATTCATCTTATTTCAACCAGATTTGTGAAAACTATAAANGAATATATCATCATTTAGGTAAAGCAGACAAGTCATTCCCCCAAACGAGGTCTTACTATAGCACATGCATCAGGCAATTGTCACCTCTGGGGTGCGGGGACCTGGGCACAGTGCTTAAGAGTGGTCACTGCTTTCCCAAAGGAAGAGTGTTTATTTCCCAGCACCCACATTGGTGGCTCACAAACAACCACAATTCCAGCCTCAGAGGATCTGTCACCCTCTTCTGGCCACCTTGGGAACTGCACTCATGTGGAACACACACACACACACACACACACACACACACACACACTAGTCATTCCTCCCCCTACATGCTTAATTCTGCTAATTCATCTTATTTCAACCAGATTGTGAAAACTATAAAATCCACAACAAAAGGAAATCTATTGGTCAATAACATGAAAGATAATTTTACAAACACTTCCTAATGACTTTAAGGTTTAGCAGACCTGAAAAGTTGATTCAAACAGAAAATCTGGATAGACCAACAGCTGTGAAAGTACTGAAGAAAATTACCAACAAAAAAGCTCAACCCAAAGGCCCTAGCTAAGAGGGTCTCATGATAAAAGCTTCTTTAGCTTCTAAGAAAGAGATGATTCTTTTTGAATTCTAAGTGTGGGGAAAGAAAACACAATTTGTGAAAGTACTATCTATAGCCTTATTTTAGTAAAGAGAAATCTTGGTGATTGTCATACACAAAATTCCCCAAAAGAGGGCTAGACTATAAAATCAAAGAATTTTGTTTTTACTTCTTTTGATACAAGTTCTCACTGTGTAGCTCTGGCTGGCCTGAAACTCTCTATGTAGAGCAGGCTGGTCTTGAACTCACANAGATCACCCTGTCTTTGCCTCATGAGTGTTGGGATTAAAGGAGTGTGTCACTATGTCTGGCAAAAATCACGGAGTTTATTAAAATAATAATCTAACCAGATTGGTACAGTGACATACAGCTGCAATCCCAGCTACTCAGGATGCTAAGGGGAGGGGCTTATTTGAGCTTGAGTCACTAGTTCCAGACCAGCCTGGGTAGCAGCATATGATCCAGATGATAAATGGATAAAAAGTCCTCTCTAAAGTGATTCAGATACATTCAGTGTGATAGTTGCCTTAATGGTCAAACAAGGTTTTCTACCTGTTTATCTCGTGATGCTGAAGACCATTGTAGGGTCATGTGCACCTAGGAATTACACCTTCAACCCCACAACTGCAATGGATTCTTCGAATTCACTTTTTAGAGTGTGATCCTTATCCATTGCTGTAGGCAAATTACCCTACCCCAAATTAGCAGTTTGAAACACTAGGCACTTGCTAATTTACAGAGGTTTTATGAGCCAAGGAACCTAGCTTCCCACACTCTCCTTCATTCTGTCCGAAGTTCACGAAGTGAGTGAGCCCAGTGTCAAATTCCCTCTGTAATTTCCTAGGTTCCCTGTACAAAGTAATTTCAATTTTAATCAAGTTTTGATGAAACCTTGGTTTTCATTTGTATGTGGGGCCTGATCTCAGGAAATGGGACAATTTATTTTAACCTTGTCAGTTTTGCTTTAAAGAATTCAGAAAGCTAGGCCAGCCTTTCAAACATGCAGATGTCCACTGAATTGTTTATTCTCCTGCCAAGTCAGAGCTTCCTCTTTTCATTCCTACTTTATGCCATCAAAGCACTTCAACAATCTGCAAAGGGAATAGCTTGGCAAAACTAGTTGTCATGTTTTTAAAAAAATATCCTCAAAAATCCACTGCCAAAGACTCAGAATGAAGAGATGATTGCTAGGTGGATAGTTTAGATGATGGATAGATGGATGGATGGATGGATGGACGGACAGACAGACAGACAGACAGACAGATTAATAACCATGAAAACATGATGTATGGGCTGCTGGAGGTGGGGACACACTTGCAGGTCTAGCATTGGAAGGTTTGAGGCAGAAAGATCATGCCTTCCCAGTCAGCTTGGCCTATGTAATGAGACCCTGTCTCAAAACAAATGAAAAAAAAGTGGAAAAAAAGTAAGAGAAAAGAAAATAAACAGTAAGGGTGATATGTATTAAGAGTCTCCACTTGAAGCAAAAATTACTGGCAAGGGCTTTTNCTTCCTTTGTGGAGACCAGTTTTTTCCATCCTGCCTCAGGCCAGATGACTACAACAGGATGGAAATAAATACCCTTTCTCTCTTCCTGTGAAAGGGGACCCCAGAGGAGGCCCTCACCAAGGAGCTGACACTATCTCACTTGCATGGATCATTCCAGCATTGCTAGGTAACACAAGTGAAATTCCCTATGGTGCTACCCGCAGAGCTCCCACCAGATACCCCATCACCCCATGTGCTCTGGAGTCTCCTTCTTATTGTCATCCTGTATAGATTCACTTTGTAATTTCTCAGAAACATAGAGTCCTGCCCAAGACCTCAATTTTCATAAATGCTGCTACCCCCCCAATACTCTCATGAACCAAGGTTGAAAAGCACCATCCTAAATCCTGGTATTTTTTAACTCTCCCTGAATTTTCTCTTCTTCAGTTCAACATGCCATCATTCTCTCTCATGTGGGAACACTATTATTCAGTAGCTATAGATTTCTTAAATGTGTTTCTTTTTTACATACGTTGTTGGATGTCACTGTCCAAATGGTTTTCCAGAACAATGTGCACATGTCCGTCGATACTCTGCACTTCTTCTATTGGAATTACTCTCTCGGCATCTGTTCCTCCTATGACACCCACTGCCTGATACTTACTTACACACCGTGCACCAAGAGCCATCTAAGCACTTTATATGCATCCATTCCATCCTGCAACACCTTGTAATTTAGTGACTATCACCTGTATTGTCAGATAAGGAACTCAGAGAACTTAACTCACTTGTGTTATAGAGAACAGCTGTGTTTCCAAGTTTTCTGCTGTGTTTTTGTTTTCTTTTGTTTTCTTTATTTTGTTTTGTTTTATGTTTTAAGATTTATTTACTTTTATTCTGCATGTATGAGTGTTTGCTTGCACATATGACTGTACACCTGTGGCAGAGTCCTGTGCTGTTCCCTTTGGGGAAAGGGTCGAGTAGGCACAAAGTCAACAACACAGATTCTAGGAGGATGTCAAAACAACAAACCTCAGTTTATTCAGGAGGAGACAAGCCTTATATACTCTCCACACTCACACCCCCATCACCCCACCCCAGCCCCGGGAAAGGTCTGATGATTACGCATCTGCTGGTGTGACATGGCTGCCTCTCATTGGTCATCTCAGATCATGTCTCAGCTGCTGTTGCTAAGGCCCTTAGGCAGACCCAGGTTGGCTCTCAGGACATAGCTTATTACTGGTTTGGGCCAGCTGGCTGTCAGGCCTGTTAGGGCTGAGTCATCACTTTTATTCTGTATGTATGAGTGTTTGCTTGCACATATGACTGTGAACCATGTGCACACAGTGCTAGAGAAAGCCAGAAAATGGCACTGGATCCCCAGGAACTGGAGTTACAGATGGTGTGAGCTGCCATGTGGTGCTGGAAAACAAACCCAGGTCCTCTACAAGAGCAGCCAGTGCTCTTAACCACCCAGCCCCTTGGCTTTGCTTTCCCAACTCTCTTGCTTTGTATGTATATTTTTATTCAACTTTGTCAAAGCACAAAAAAACAGCCCCACTAAGGAGATAGTAAGAACTAGAGGTTTGTATCTCACCTTGTGAGTAAACTGTAAGATGGTTTTTCTTGTGCCATAGGCAGGAGGTTGGTGAAGATTAAAATTGTGGAGTTAAAGAATCTAACCACAAATCCCTTGGGCCCTTGGGCAGAGAGGGATGGTGCCTCAAAACTTCACAATGGCCAGAGGTGGCTTTGGTGGTGGCAGTTGGTACAACAGACAATTGTGTATGTCATTGTTTTCAACCAGTTTTTGTGTCAGATTATTCTGGTCATGAAGCACATCCTCTTCTTCCTGTGTACAAAAAGAAGGAGGAGGAGGAGGAGGAGGGGGAAGAGGAGGAGAAGGAGAAAAAGAGAGGAAAACAATAACCCAAATTCCCAAATCCAAACACACATTAAAAAATTGCATTGAAATTGAAAAAATTTCAGGAAACTCATTAAGCATTAATGGGCCTCTGTTTTGAGTGCTGAGAGAAACACACACAGCAATGCCTATGATTGGTGACGTGCTGAATTCTTGACTGATTTGAAGTCTTCAGAAGCTAAATCTTGCTGTCTTCCAGAACATGTTGCACAGTGCTTGTCACTGATTACAGGAGCTTTCTGAGCTNCTTAGCTTTGCAGATAGNAGTCGGGACTAGAACACGGCCCCAGAGGAAGGTCTCAGGAAAGCTCTACAAAGACATCGGCAGTTTCTCGCTAGAATAGGGTTGGAAGAAATGAAAATTCATCAAAATCTCTCAGGCAGAACCAACTCTCCCATTAACTCTGAAATGAAATTGGTGCAAGTGACCCTGTAATATGCATCATGTGTCACCTGCTGCAGAACTGCAACTCTGCCTGATGCACAATCTCAGTGTCCCTCCCAACACAGGTACAATGTTGGGGACATAAAGGTCACTGCTTAAAGCCCATGACTAACACATCGTGTCATTTAGTCTACACGTCTATTAATTTTGAAGCTTTGTGTTCAATGAGTGAAATAATTTTAATCAACTCCGTGAAAGCCTTTCTTGAAAAGATGGCTTGGTGCCATCGTGTGAATGTCCCCAAATCTTTCACCTTTACGGTCACCTGGGACCCCTAACCAGTCAGCAATGTATTCCAACATCGACCCAGGCCACATTCCCTCTGCACAGAAAGTAAGTCATCAGCATTTGGTGTGTCCCTCTGATCAGGACATCAGCCCTCAAACATTGTTTTATCTTCACACGTGAATTTTACACCTATCCCTCATCACACAAATGGAGAAGGAATGTGGGTTCTGAGACGGTTTGCTGATGCTTTCATCTGTTTTATTCCAGGTGCCTGAAGCCAGTGGACAATCATTTATTTGTAGTTAGATTAGGTCACAGAGNCAGAATTCCATCCATAGAGATGTCCCACATCTTCCAAAAGTCTAAATCTTCCTGAAAGCCAACACAGATTTTTTCCAACTACCAGTTGTATTGGGTAACAACTGCCCAGCTTTTGAGTGTGTATTGTGGGGTGTTATTCAGGAAAGATTCCTGGTAATAGAAAGGTTTGGTTGGTCTCAATTTCTCCGAGGTGGCTAATTAAAGAAGCGGCTAATTCTTCATCTTCTAGTCTATGATACATCTTTGCTTAATCAGAAACCCCATGGCGATATCCCCAGTTGTTAGTGGAGGAGACAGAAGCAAGTGTTCATCTCTGTCACTAATCAAGGGCCATGGTGGACAGGGTCTATGAGGTGTATGCAGGGCTGCAACCTCAACCATTAGACACTCCTTGACAAGGTGGGGAGCAAATCAGATCACAGAAGGACTTGGGAACTCTTCCAGGAAATAATTAACACCCATAAGGCTTCAGAAGACTCTAGAGCTGGAAGCCAGAATAGCACTGAAGGGTCAACTAAGGTATAAGAGTTTGAAATCTCGCTTCAGTTTGCTGAGCCAAGCCTTGGGTTCAAGTGCAAGCATTGCAAACAAGCAAAAATAATAAAACACTTAACTAAAAACTGGTTTATCCCTCACCTGACTAATGACTTGCATTCAACATTCTCAAACTTCGAGTCTTACACTAGCACACCATAGTGCAGAGAGCTGGTCCAGCCTCCTAGTTCCTCAGAGCTGCCTTCTCTGTTCTCACTCATTGCTAAGACCAAGAGAAGAAACAGACTTCATTCATTCAGGGACCCTGATGCCCTCACATCCATAAGGTACGCCCTGCCAATCTCACCCCTCAGCTATCTGGGCCTACATATGCACACACAGGTAATATCTACTTCATGNCAACAGGCCCTACACATGCTTTCTAAGAGGGCTTGGGAGAGTAAGGCAGGGTACTGGTGACCCAGAGAATGTTCTAGAAGAGGCTGTGTCAGATTGACTTTGAGCTTCCTTTGCACATCTTGAGGGGAGCCCGAATAGGAGGGTTGGGGCTGGGTAGTTGGAAAAAAATTCAACAGCAGCATTGACAAGAAGAATGCCCACTAGCCAGAGAACCTAAGTGAGTCAGAGGACCTGAGTGTCAAGACATTGGAAGAAACTAGTTCAATCTTAATCACCTGTGGTGGTTTGAATAGGAATGGCCCCCATAGGCTCATAGATTTGAGTGCTTGGTCACCAGAGAGTGGCACTATTAGGAGGTGTTACCTTCTTGAAGTGGGTGTGGCCTTGTTGAAGGAAATGTGTCACTGGGGGTGGGCTTTGAGGTTTCAAATGTTCAAGCCAGACCCATTCTTTCTATTTCTCTCTCCTCCCTCCCTCTGTCTCTCTCCCTCCCTGCTGCCTATGGATGCAGATGTAGAACTCTCAGCTTCTTCTCCATCACATGTCTTCCTGCATGCCATCATGCTTCCCACCACAATGATAATGGACTAAACCTCTGAAACTATAAGCCAGCCCCAATCAAATGTTTTCCTTTATAAGAATTGCTGTGGTCACGGTGTCTCTTCATAGCAATAATACACTGACTAAGACATCACCCTTGTTATTTGCCTCCAATTGCTTACATTCAGCTATACTCCAATTATTCTTTCATGGTGGCAATATGGGGTACAACTTTTAGAATGCTTCACTCATCTTTACCCACTGTACTGGGTTAGTTGTGCTGTCAACTTGACACAACCTAGAGTCACCTAGGAAGAGGGAATCCCTTTTGAGGAACTGCCTCCATCAGATTGGCCTGTGTCTGTGGGGCATTGCCTTGATTGCTAATTGAAATGGAGGGTCCAGAACATTGTGGATGGTACCATCCCTAGGGAGGTGGTCCTGCATTGTGTAAGAAAGCTAGCTGGGAGAGCCAGAGAGCAAGCCAGTAAGTTGCATTCATCCAAGGTCCCTACTTCCAGATTCTTGCCTTGAATTTTGGTCTTTACTTCCCTCAGTGATTGATTGTGACCCAGAAAACCTGCAAGTGTAAGTTGAGTAAATCTTTCCCTCCCTTAAGTTGATTTTGGTCATGGTGTTTATCACAACAAAAGAAAGCCAGCCAGGACACCCCTATCTCTTTCCAGATCCTCATCAGTATCCCCACTGGGACAGTGTCATTTAGTGTGCTTGCCCTGCAGTTCCTTGAAGATGGACATTGGTGAGATGTGACCTGTAGGAGTGAAGTTCAAGAAGTCAGCTGAATGACATCCACGGGAGAGCTATGAGACACGGAGCTTTCTCTGGAGAGGCATGAAAGGCTGATCTTCCAGTAGCCATGCGGAATGGAAGGCCCATGAGTGCCAGCTTGTCATTAAATGGGAGGATTCCTTCAAGCATCAATGACAATGGTGATTACTGGAGTAACAGGAGTCCTTGTGTGTTACTGGAATGTGTGGGATATAAATTTGTCCGTCTCACAGGGGTGGAGAGCTGGCTCAGTGGTGAAGAGCACTGACTGCTCTTGCAGAGGACACAGGCAGTTCCCAGCACTCACATGGTGTCTCACAACCATCTAAAACTCCAGTTCTAGGGGATATGACATCCTCTTCTGGCCTCTGGGGGCACTGCACACACAGGATTCACAAACATGCATGCAGGCAAACACTCATACACATAAAATAATAATAATAATAGATGAATCTATGAATTGGCCCATCTAATTTGGAAAGCAATTTGGTATTATTTAATAAAGTGGGACACACAGATTCTCTGATCCACCCATTCTACTTTAAGCACGTATCTTACAGTTCTGTGCTTATGTCTATTCTGGTAAAGAGTCAAAAAGAAGTGGTGGCACATAGCTATAGTTCCAGGACTCAGGAGGCAGAGGCAGGTGGATTCTTTTAGTTCAAGGCCAGTCTAGTCTGCATAGAGAGTTACAGATCTACACAGTGAAATCCTGTCTCAAAAAAAATTTATAAAAGCAAGTTCATGTAAAATAGCATTATTTTATGTATACTTTCAGTTTAGATCATGAATTTGGAACACTTATTTTTCCTTCTGTAATAGCTAAAAGGGGGTTGCTCACAAGAACATGGAATGAATCTTATTATTTCACCCAAACGAACGATGTGGTCAGACATGGAAACTTAGGCAATGCACACAGCAGCCTATGGTGACTTTTAAATGTAATGTCAAACACAGTCAAACAAATCTAGTGCTATCCCACAGTCAGCAAAGCTCTCTGCCTCACCTTGGGTCTTTTCTTCTCAAGGGACTGATTATCTTTCCTGGAGGATTTGGTTTTATTGTTAAAGTACCAAAATATGAATATACTCTGGAAATCTGAGAGCAAACAAGAAAAATGAGGCTGCTTCCATGCCTGCATTCCAGGTAACATGAAATTATGTTAAAGTAAAGCCAACAACTTCAAGTTGGATTTGGAATTAAAGGCCTTTCTTCTTTTTCATTTTATTTTTTCCCCATTTTTGAGGCAGAGCCTCATGTAGCCCAGGCTACATGTGATCACAGACCTATACAAGCCCACTGAAATTCCTTTCCCTAGATGTGGGCATGGAATGCAATGGAAAAGGAAAGAGAAAGAAAATTTGGTCTAAAATACTCCAGGATTTGGAGTTGGTGATTGGGTAGATTTGATGATAATGGGGCAGGGAAACAAATAGGAAGCAGTAGAATGTTCTGGAATAAAATGCATTTGAGTTTTAACTGGGTGTAATACCTGCTCTAGTAGTTATCTCTGTGACTTGGTTAGTTGTCCTTTCTAAGCCCTGTTTTTTTCATCCATAAAAATCAGCCAAGTATCAATACCTATTTCATAGGNTGCTTGTAATAATTTCATTATGTAAACTGTGGAAAACACAGAGTAAATAGATGCCCATATATGACAAATATTCACTATACAAGCTGGGCCATCAATATTCAGCAAATGTTTTTGTTTTGTTTTGTTCTAACATTTTTGAGATGAGGTCTCACTATGTTACCCAGGCTGAACTTGAAGGTATCCTCCTGCCTCAGCTCCTGCTTAGAGGGACTGTAGGTGTGTGTCACCATGCCAGGATTGTTCATCTTAATAGTGACTAAAATGTGTAAAGGTCAGTGGTCAGCACTGAGACTGCTTTGCAGTCAGCCATCTGCTCCATATACAAGAAAAACATTCCTCATCCAGAAGGAGGAGTTCCCTTTAAAAAGCACTGGGCTAGGAGGCAGCTTTGAAATTACCAGAGGCAAAGGTTCAATGTGCAGAGCTCAGGTCCGTAAATCTCTCTTTGAGATTACTTTTCTCTGTCTCAGAAAAGAAAGGAAAACTCGGGAACGTGGGTTGCAAGGTATTAGAGCAAGAGGGCAGAGAGAGAGTGGAAGAGCTTGTGTGAAATAGTTATTACAAAAGCAACACAGTTGAAACGAGATGGCACCACCACTGAAAAAGAAAAGCATTAATGGGTGCTGGCAGGGAAAGAGGGGTGGTGGAGAGAGCCTTTGTACCAGAGAATGCCTTTTTTGTTCCAAATATAGTGTTTGTTTTTCAAATAAATCCTTACTATTCCCACTAAATGTTGACTCAGCTGAGAATCTTCATTAAGTTTCATGAATGCATTTGGGTGTCTTCAAGAGGCACCTGTCACTCCAGGAACCATTACGTGGTGGAGAAAAGACTCTTTGAAGGTACGGTCTGTGTTTTANGCAGGCTTTCTTTCGAGAGGCTGGCACAGTGTATAAAAATCCCGCAACTACTTGAGGAGTCTAGTTGACTATTAATAATTCTGCAAAGTGTACNATGAATTTATGTGGACAGCAAGCAGTGGTGCGAACAAAGGCAAGGGATGCATTTCAGCCAACGCCTTTGTGGAAAACCTGTATCCCTGCTTAGAGGAGTGAATTAAAGTCATAGGGGCCAAGAGGAAACCAGAGATCCTTTCATCTGCATGCAGTGTGAGAGGCACAGATACAAAAGGGGGTAGACATTTTAGAACCATTAGCATCTTTGAGGATGAATAAAGGAGCTGTAAATGCGTACTGTGGTAGATGAGAAAACAGCATTCCTCTGGATGCACAGGGAGCTAAGGTAGGCTTTCGAGACACGCTTCTTAGTATGGAAAGACTATCAGAGCTTTATTCCTGCTGTACCTACAGGGAATTCACTCTCGAACCTCTGGCCGTTCAGTTGGGGAGCAGCTTCCATTTCATTGTCCAATAAGCATATTTATGTTATTCATTTGTGGGGGCTGGAAATTGAACCCAGGGCCTGTGCACACTAGGCAAGCTCTCTACCGCAGAGCTACATTCTCAGCACACAAAAAGTATTTTTTTAAGAAAGACAACCTTTTAGTGTTATTGGATCTTATTATGAATACTGTCATATGGAAGTAAAGTAACAAAAATTATTAATGTGCCCAAGCCCATAAACAAATAAATATAAACATATTGGAGACTGAACAAAATATATTCGATATTAAACCCAAAGATAACATATTATTAGAGAAAAATTGTAGAAGCCTTTCAAATTCTTTGAAAATTTAATATTTCATAACTTATAACAACTTTTAAAGGACAGCATAGCCTGTGGCTGGCAGGGCCTCTGCCCCTTACCTGCTACACAAACTCAAATGCATTATTCAGACTGAGTAAGCAGAGTTTTCTTCATCAGAAAATGAAGTCAGTAGATATTTTAGCTTTGTGTGGCTGTGTAACAAATGGTCACAAACTGGTAGCTTAAAACAACACAGAACAAATGGAACTGTAGTCAGGACATTACAGTAAGTGTCAGGAGCCAGGGACAGATGTGCAAACACTGTGTTATCTATTCATGTGTGGAAGAAGCTAAACACAGATGATTTGGGGATGAAGAGATGGCTCAGTTGTTAAGGGCACGTGCTGCTCTTCCAGAGGACCCAGTTTGGGTCCTCAGAACCCACATGGTGGCTCATAATCATCTATCACTCCAACTCCAGGACATCTGATGCCCTCTTCTGGCCTCTATGGGTGCTGCAAAATATGGTGCAATACTTATACGCAGGCAAAACACTGAGACACATAAAGTAAAATATAAAATAAATCTAAAAATGTTTTAAATTAATTTCAAAACCAAATATTTCATTTCATTGAAGTAGAATAGTGAATAGTGCTCATGAGAATTAGATAAGGGTACTTAACACCCCCCTCACCCCACATTTTATGGCAGATCCCCAACTGAATATAGAGTAAGGTGTGGTTCCCTAGACTGATATTGTATTTTATTCACTATTTCTCTCTACATAGATTTAGTGCAATACCCAAAAGTTACATGAACATTTGTTGATTTACATTTAATACTAATAATTCAACAAAGTAAATAATGTATGTCTATAGACAATGGACAATATAGGTGGAAGACGATAAAGAGAAAGGGGCATGTTTTATCACCATGTCTTTCAGCAAATACAGTGTTCAGAAAAACAGAGTTCTGACATGCAGCAGGACTCACAAAAATCACTGTGTGTTATACTGAGCATTGAAGAGTTAGAGATTGAAGATTCCCAATCCAAATGTATAGTAAATGTTTTAGAAAGACAGACATNCAAATTATCCTGATGTGGTCTTTACATATTGTTTGCCTGTACTGGATCATCACACTGCATCTCCCAAATGTGTATAACTGTCATATAAATTTAAAATTGTTTGAAGGGGCCAGCAAGATGGCTTAGAAGTTAGAAGCACTGTTGTGTTAAGTTCAAACACACACAAAGGTGCAAGGTGGAAAACCAACTCTTAAAATTGTCCTCTGCCCTGAGCTGCCACACACACACACACACACACACACACGCACGCATGCATGCACATACACAGTCAGTGATGGAGAGAGGCTCAGAGGTTAACAGCACATACTGCTCTTACAGGGGACCCAAGTTCAGTTCCGAGCATCTGGGTCAGGCAGTTCACAACCCTGAGTCTAAAATGAAGGTATAGGCTGCAGCTGCTCTCTCACCTGAGACTCAGATGGAAAGGGAGCTATGTTTTATTCCCGTTTTTAAGCAGAATTCAGTTTCTTACAGTGGAAAAATTGAGGACTTCAGTGTTTCACTGTCTATCACTGTGGGCCCCTAAGCAATTCACAGGGGATCTTCCTTCTTAGAACCAGGAATAAAGAGAGAAAATGCATCAGGATGAGCATATGATATCAGGTGTTCACAAAAATCACACATAACTTACCAACTTTTCTATAGTTCTGTCTTAGTTACTTTTCTATTTCTGTGACCAAGGCAACTTACAGGCTTTCTTGGGCCTCATGGTTCCAGAAGGTTAGAGTCCAACAGAGTGAGGAACATAGCAGCAGGCAGGCAAGCATGGCAGTGGAACAGTAGTGAAGAGCTTACATCTTGATCCACAAGCCTGAGGCAGAGAGAAAGCCAGCTGAGATGTCTGGGCTTTTGAAACCTGTGATGCACCTCCTCCAACAAGGCTACACCTCCTAATCTTTCCCAAACAGTTCCATCAACTGGGGACCCAGCATTGAAATATATGAGCCAATCCAGGTCATTCTCAATCAAAACACCAAAAGTTCATTGATGAGAGGCACTGGCAGGTCCCATTCATGCTCCAAGGGAAGGGATCTTGCAAGCTGAGGCTACACTGTGCTCTTCGAGGAGTCAGTCTGCTGGTCAGTGATGAGCACTCAGGCTTTGGGGGAGCAATTCTTAACCCCTCAGTCTCCAGGCACACATCCCAAATTTGCCATCTCACAAGACATAATAGTTAGATAGTAGTTGTTAGATAGTAACATAGTAGTTAATATAGAAAGTAAGACATTCTCTTAGTTACTAACAAACTTAAAGATGTGATACTTGGGGCACTACCATAACCACCACAGGTAAATGTTCCCAGTTACAAAGCTGGATATGGGAAGGCCAGAGTGGCAAGCAGCATCCACTTCAGTGAAGGTACAGGAAGGAAAGATGGATTCTCGGAGGGCAGTTCATTGTGAAAACAAGCAGGGAACCAGCATTTTGGTCTTCCAACCCACCAGTCTCTAGGAAAACCTTAAGTGAGAAAAACCTGTGTTGATCCTACTGGATGACAAAAAGATTACTAACATAATTTTTGAGCCAAATTTAAAGCAAGCTTTATTAAATACTGGCCATATCCATACCAGGGATTCCCAGAGAATGGTCACGAATTATATTAGTCTAGTGCTTATAAAAAGGCAAAGACCAGAAGGTTATATACTTCCTGCCTTCATCTTGTGTAAGCCTTGTGCACACAGTCCTGGCCCTGTGAGTTCATGGGTGCAACTGCAGTGTCACATCTGGCAGCCACTCTTCCTCTTCAGACATCTGTCCATTCCCTCTGGCTCTTATATTCTTTCCACTCCCTCATCCATGAGAAGCTGAGCCTTGTGGAAGGGGATGTGATAGACTTGTCCCATTTTGGTCTAAGCACTCTATGGTCTCTCATTCTCTGCATATTACTGCTTGTGGACTCTCTGTACTAATCACTGTCTACTACAAAAAGAAGCTTCTCTAGTGACAGCTGAGAGGTGTGCTAGTCTATAGGTGTAAAGATAAGAACTCAATGAGCAGTTTATTACTATGTCTATTTAGCAGAATAACATTACCCGGTTCTCTCCCAGGCCATATGGCTTATCCAGCCACAGGTCTGTGGTCCAATTAACATTACTAGGCATGGGTTTCATCTTGTGGAGCAGGCTTTAAATCCAAGCAGAATGTGGTTGATTACTTCCATAATATTGGTGCCGTTATTGTACCTGTGAGTATATCTTGCCAAGTCTGTTACTGTACCTCCCCGGTCTCACAGCTGGACATGACTGTTGAAGACTTTTCTCTCCAAGTAGCATAAAAATGAGCTTCCAGCACTACATTCTTAGGCTGGAGGGAGGGAGCTTCTAGGTTGGTACCAGCTTGAGTTCTCTATGCCCTGTGGCTCAGGCATGTGGTGATTTTGGTGATAGGGTCTTACCATTAGGTTCTGGGAGTTAGAGACTGAGGAGGTAGATGATGAACTCCAGGTGATAGCCACTGCCATTGGCTTCCCATCCTGTCCAGAGTTCTGTAGTTCATTGTACCGTCTCCTGATGATTGGAGTCTGGAGAAAGAACAATGCAGAGGTGCTGTTATTCCACCCTAACACTTCTACAGTATAAGGAACTGTTCAGCCCAGAAGAAATTAAAAACTGATTATGTGGTTAGAACCAGCTCAGACAGAGAAACTCAGTCTTGTGCAAGCTTTTTTCCTGGTGTTGGATGCGTGTTCTGAGCCATTTGCACATTGAATATCTCCCCACCCTGGTTGTCAGCAAGAAACCAATGCCATGGCTTCTTCATTAGACTTTAGATAAGTGATTCTCAACTGGTGGGTCATGACTCCCTCAACAAACCTCTCTCTCCAAAAATGTTTACATTGTGATTCATAACAGTAGCAAAATTACAGTTATGAAATAATAATGAAATTAAGTTATGGTTGGGGTCACTACAGCATGAGGAACTGTGTGAAAGGGCTGAAGTGTTAGGGAGGTTGAGAAACACTGCTTTAGACTCTAGTGATGAAGACTTGAGTAAAACTTGAGACCAGCTGAGTCAATTTTCAGCTTGAAAAAATCATTCGCTCCCCTCCCCTCCTCCTGCCTCCTCTTCTCGCACCCTCCCCCAGTCTCTCTCTCTGTAGCCCTGGCCTGCCTGCCTTGAACTTGCCCCATAGACCAGGCTGACTTCGGATTGTAGCCTATTTCCTGTGTGCTGAGGGTGTATGCTGCTTTCATCATGCCAAACTTGCAATAACTTCTTGTAATAAAAGATTAAATTTCATTTCCTTCTCTCCATTCTCTAGCCGTCAATCTTTAAGCACTCTCAATTATTGACAACTTTATCTAAATTATTTCTATCATTTCAATTATTCAACTGGATAAGGTCATGGCCAAGGTATTGTATAATACTTTATAAAGTTCACTTCCTGAGACTCCTACAGTATGTGGTCAGGCAGGGGGCACTTTTTAAATTCTGCCTCCAAGGAGGTCTCACAAACACCAGCTTAGGATCCTTGAAATGGCAGAAAGTGACCAGAAACTTTGGAACCTAGACTATAGGTCTGGAGCAGTTCTGGGTCCCTGTGAGCTCAGGGATGCAGCTAACTGGATAATGCTTTCTCTATCTTTTTTGGATTGAAACAAACTCAAGTCAAAGGCTTAAAAATGGCCCCCTCTCCAAGAAGAATGTTAAATATGGCTGTTGGATTAATGTATTTTTCAAAAAAGGTTTATTTATTTATTTATTTATTTATTTATTTATTTATTATTTATTTGGTTTTTTGAGACAGGGTTTCACTGTGTAGCTTTGGCGCCTTTCCTAGAACTCACTCGGTAGCCCAGCTGGCCTCGAACTCACAGAGATCCACCTGCCTCTGCCTCCCGAGTGCTGGGATTAAAGGCGTGCGCCACCACCACCTGGCATATATTTATTTTTATTTTATGTGCATTGGAGTTTTGCCTACATGTGTGTCTGTGAAGGTGCAGATTCCCTTGAATTGGAGCTACAGACAGTTGTGAGCTGTAAAGTGGGTGCTGGGAATTAAACCCAGGTCCTCTGAAAGAGCAGTCAGTGCTCTTAACTGCTGAGCCATCTCTCCAGGCCCCAAATGTTTTCTATTCTTTTCTTCTTTCTTTTATTTTTTTCTTTGAGACAGGGTTTCTCTATTGTGATGTCATAATAGTCCATTTTTTTCGTCATAATGGAGTATTGTGATGTCAAAATAGAGCATTGTGATGTCATAAATGAGCATTGTGATGTCATAATGGAGCATTGTGATGTCATAATAGTCCATTGTGACCTCATAATCTAGTACTGTGATGTCATAATAGTCCATTGTGATGTCAAATGGAGTATTGTGATATCATAATAGAGCATTGTGTTCTCATATTGGAGTACTCTGATCTGATAATGGGAATATTGTGATGTCATAATAGAGCATTGTGATGTTAAAACAGAGCATTGTTATGTCATATTGGAGTATTGTGTCATCATAATAGTACATTTTGACATCATAATGGAGTATTGTGATGTGATAATAGAGTATTGTGATGTCATAATGGAGCATTGTGATGTGAAAATAGAATATTTTGATGTCACAGTAGTCCATTGTCACAACATAATGGAGTATTGTGGTGCCATAACAGAGCATTTTGATGTCATAATTGCAATATTGTGATGTCATAATAGTCCATTGTGACCTCATAATTGATTACTTAGATGTCATAATAGTCCACTGAGATGTCATAATGGAGTATTGTGATGTACTAATAGCACATTGTGATGTCATAATGGAGTACTGTGATGTCCTAATAGTCCATTTTTTCATCATATTGGAATATTGTGATGTCATAATGGAGCATTGTGATGTCATAATGGAGCATTGCGATGTCACAATAGAGTATTGTGATGTCCTAATAGTCCATTATGACCTCAAAATCGAGTACTGTGATGTCATAATAGTCCATTGTGATGTCAAAATGGAGGATTGTGATGTCATATTAGAGCATTGTGATCATAATGGTGTGCTGTGAAGTCATAATGAAGTATTGTGATATCATAGTAGTCCATTGTGACCTCATAATTGAGTACTGGGTTGTCATAAGAGTACACTGTAATGTCATATGAAGGATTGTGATGTGATAATGTACTATTTTGATATCATAATTGAGTATTGTGATGTCATAATAGTTCATTGTAACTTTTTAATCGAGTACTCTGATGTCATAACAGAGCATTGTGATGTCATAATAGAGCATTTTGATGACTTAATGGAGTATTGTGATGTCATAATAGTGCATCGTGACCTCATAATTGAGTACTGTGATGTAAATATGGATAATTCCAATGTCATAACAGATCACTGTGATGACATAATGCAGCATTGTGATGTCATAATCGTGTATTGTAATGTCAAAATAGAGCATTGTGATGTCATAACGGAGCATTGTGATGTCAAAATGGTGTATTGTAATGTCATAATAGTCCATTGTGACATCATAATGGTGCATTGTGATGTCAAAATAGACAATTGTTATGTCATAATGGAGTATAGTAATGTCATAATAGAGCATTACAAAGTCATAATGGAGCATTGTGATGCCATAATGAAGTACTTTGATGTCATAATAGACAATTGTGTTATCATAATGGAGTATAGTAATGTGATAATAGAACATTGTGATGTCATAATGGAGTATTGTGATATCATAATTGTCCATGGTGACCTCAAAATCGAGTACTGAGATGTCAAAATAGTCTATTGTGATGTCATAATAAAGTATTGTGTTGTCATGTTAGATCATTGTGATGTAATAATGGAGTATTTGATGTCATAATAGAGTATTGTGATGTCATAATAGAGCATTGTGATGTCATAATGGAACATTGTAATGTCATAATAGAGCATTGTGATGTCATAATAGAGTATTGTGATGTCTTAATATTCCATTGTGACATCATTATCAAGTACTGTGATGTCATAACAGTCCATTGTGAATTCAAATTGCTGTATTGTCATGTCAAAATAGTCCATTTTGACACCATAATGATGTAATATGTTGTCATAATAGAGCATTGTGATGTCATAATGGAGTATTGCTACACCATAATGTCATATACTGATGTCATAATAGAGCATTGTGATGTCATAATAGAGCATTGTGATGTAATAAATGAATATTGTAATGTCATGATCGTCCATTGTGGCCTCATAATTGAGTGCTGTGATGTCATAATAGTCCATGACCATTGTCATGTCTTAATGAAGCACTGTGGTTTCACAATCAAGAATTGTGTTGTCATATTTAAGCACTGTGGTGGAGTAATAATATAAAAATTGATGGTCACAGTAGATCATAGTGATATTATAGCACAGTTCTGTGATATCATAATAGAGCATTATGATGTCATAGTAGAGTACTGTGATGTCATAATGGGGCATTGTAATGTCATAATGTATAATGGTGATGTCATAATTGAGAATTGTGGTGTCAATAGTCTATTGTCAAGACATAATAAAATATTTTGATGTCATAATAGAACATTGTGATGTAAAAAAGGACCATTGTGATGTCATAATGGGGCATTGTGATGTCATAATGTATAATGGTTAGGTCATAATTGAGCACTGTGGTGTCATAATAGTCTACTGTCAAGACATAATAAAGTATTTTGATGTCATAATAGAACATTGTGATGTAAAAAAGGACCATTGTGATGTCATAATAGAGGATTGTGATGTCATAATGGAGCATTGTTTGCCCTAATAGTCCATTGTAATGTCATAATAGAGCAGTGAAATGTCATAATAGAGCATTGTGATGTCATAATGGAGCACTGTCTTATCATAATGGAGCATTGGGATGGTACAATACAGCATTGTTATGTCATTATGAAGCATGTGTTGTCATAGTAGGGGCTTGTGATGTCATAATGGTGCATTATGATGTCATAGTAGAACATTGTGATGTCATAAGGAGCATTGTCATGTCACAATGGAGCATTGTGATGTCATATTGGAGAACTGTGGTGTCATAATGGAGCATAGTGATGTCATAATGGAGCATTGTATTGTCATAATATAACAAAGTGTTGTCATAGTAGAGCACTGTGATGCCATAGGAGAGTTCTGTGATGATAAAAAGGCATATTAGTGTGTCACAGTAGAGCATTATAATGTCTTAATGTAGTATCGTGATGTCATAATAGAGCATTGTGATGTCAAAAGGGAGCATAGTGATGGCATAAGAAAGCATTGTGTTGTCATAGTCAGGCATTGTGATGTCATAGAGTGCATTTTTGATGTCATAAGTGAGCCCTGTGATGTCATAATAGAGCACTGTGATGACATAATGGAGCATTTTGATGTCATAGTAGAGCATTGTGATGTCATAATGGAACTTTTGATATCATAATGTAGTACTGTTTTGTCATAATATGACAATGTGTTGTCATAGTAGAGCATTGCAATGTCATACAGCTATGTGATGACATAATGGTGCATCGAATTGGTATAGCAGAGCACTGTAATGTCTTAATGGAGTATTGTGAAGTGCTAATTCAGCATCGTGATGTCATTATGGAGCATTGTGATGGCACGAGAACATTGTGATGTCACAATAGAGCATTGAAATGTCATAATAGAGAATTATGATGTCATAGTAGAGCATTTTGATGTCAGAAAAGAGCACTGTGATTTCATAATGAAGTTTGTGATGTCATAGTAGAGCATTGTGATATCATATGGAGCATTGTGATGTCATAATAGAGCATTGCAATGTCATAATACAAGATTGTGTTGTCATAGTGGAGCATTGTGATGTCATAATAGAGCATTGTGATGTCATAATGGAGCTTTGTGATGTCATAGTTGATATTGTGATGTCATAATAGTGCATTTTGATGTCATAATGGAGCATTGTGATGTCATAATAGAGCATTGTTGAGTCATTATGGTGTATTGTGATGTCAGAGTAGAGAATTGTGATGTCAAAATGGAGTATACTGTTGTCATAGTTGAGGATTGTGATGTCATAATGGACCATTGTGATGTCATAAGTGAGCACTGTGATGTTATAATGGAGCAATGTGACATAAAAATAGTCCATTGTGTTGACACAATAGAGAATCTTCGTAGAGCATTATGATGTCATAGTGGAGGATTTTGATGTCATAATGGAGCATTGTGATATCATAATGGCCCATTTTTGTCACAATAAAGCTCTGTGATATCATAACAGATCATGTGATGTCATAGTGGAGCATTAAGTTGTCATAATAGCCCATTNTGTTGACACAATAGAGCAGTGTGATGTTTTATAGAGTAATGAGATGTCAATGTCATAATGTAGCACTTTGATATCATAATAGTGCATTTTGATGTGATCATGGAGTTTGGTAAAGTCATAATGGAGCACTGTATTGTCATAAAGCAGCATTGTAATGTCATAATTGAGCATTGTGATGTCACAATGGTACAATGTGATGTCAGTATGGCCCATTGTGTTGTCATAATAGATCATTTTGATGTAATAATGGCCTTTGATGATATTATAACAGACAATTTTGGTGTCCTAATGCAGTATTTGATGTCATAATCTGAGGATTGTGATGTCAAAATGGCCCATTATGTTATCACAATAGAGCATTGTGATGTCATAATAGAGCATTGTGTTGTCATAGAGGAGAATTGTGAGGCCTAATGGATCATTTAATGTCATAATAGAACATTGTGATGTCATAATGGAGCATTGAGATGTCATAAGGGAACATTTNGATGTCACAGTGATGTCATAATGGAGCTTTGTGATGTCATAGTAGAGCATTATNTTGTCATAATGGAACCTCGTGATGTCATAATAGAGCATAGTGAAGCAATANTGGAGCACTGTGATATCATAATAGAGCACTGTGCTGTCATAATGGAACCTTGTGATGTCATAGTTGAGCATTGTGATGCAATAATGGAGCACTGTGATATCATAATAGGGCATTGTATTGTCATGATTGAGCAATGTGATGTTATAATGGAGCATTGCTATATCATAATGGCCCATTGGTTTGTCACAATAGAACATTTTGATGTCATAATCAAGCAGTATAATATCATAGTTGACACTGAGATATCATAATAGAGAATTGTGATGTGATAATGGAGTAATTTAATGTCATATTGGAGCATGGTGATGTCAAATCCAGCACTGTAATGTCATAATGGAGCATGGTGATGTCATAGTATAGCATAGTGGTGTCATAAATAAGTATTGGGATGTCATGATAGATAATTGTAATGTCATAATGTACCATTGTGATGTCATAAAGGAGAACTGTTATGTCATAATGGAGCATGGAAATGTCATAGTAGAGCATAGTTATGTCAAAATGGAAAGCTGTGATGTTATAATGGAGCATTGTGATGTCATAGTAGAACATAATGAGGTAATAATTGAGTATTTTAATGTCATAATGGAGCACTGAGGTGTCATAATCCAGCACTATAATGTCATAATGGTGCATGGTGATGTCGTAGTATAGCATTAATGGTGTCTTAAATGAGTATTGTGATGTCATACTAGATAATTGTGACGTCATAATGGACCACTGTGATCTGTTAATGGAGAATTGTTGTCATAATGGAACATTGTGATGTCATAAAGGATCATTGGGATAATATAATGGAGTATGATTATGTCATAGTGAAGGACTGAGATGTTATATGTGCATTGTGATGTCATAATGGAGCATTGTGGTATCATAATATAAAAATGTACTGTTTTAGTAGAGCATTGTGATATAATATTAGAGCTTTTAATACCATAATATAGCAAAGTGATGCCATAATAGAACATTGTGATGTCAAAATGGAGGATTGTGATGTCATAGTAGAGCAGTGTGATGCAATAATGAAGCCCTGTGAAGTCGTGTTAGGGCATTGTGATGTCATAATGTAACATTGTCACGTCATAATGAAGCATTGTGATGTTTTATAGAGCATTGTGATGTCAAAATAGAACATTGTAATGTCATAGTACAGCAAATGATGTCATACCATTATGACATTGTTATGTCATAATAGAGCATTCTGATGTGATAAGGGAGGTTTGTGATGTCATATTTGTACATTCTGGTTTCATGAAGAGCATTGTGATGTCTTAATAGAGCATAGTGATGTCATAATGGAGTATTGTGATGCCAAAATAAAGCATTGTGATGTCAAAACGGTGCATTGTGATGTCATAGTCAAGCATAGTTATTCACAAATGGAGAACTGTGAAGTCATAGTAGGACACTGTGGTGTCAAAATGGACCATTATGATGACATAAAGGAGAACTGTGATGTCATAATGGAGCATGATAATGTCATAGTAGGGCATAGTTATGTCAAAATGGAGAAACGTGATGTGATAGTAGAAAACTGTGAAGTCATAATAGGTGACTCTGATGTTATAAAGGAGTATTGTGATGTCATAACAGAGCATTCTGATGTCATGATGGAGCATTGTGATGTCATAGTAGCACGTTGTGAAACCATAATTGAATATCAATATGTCATAATAGAGCTTTGTGACATCATAATGGGCAATTGTGATGTCATAATGGAGCATGGTGATGTCATAATATAGAATAGTGATGTCATATTAGAGTACAGTGATGTCATATTAGAGCATTGTGATGTCATAATGGAGCATTGTGATGTCCTAATAGGGTATTGTATTGTCATAAATGACCATTGTGATGTCATAATGGAGCACTGTGATGTCATAATGGAGCATTGGGGTGTCATAATGGACAATTCTGATGTCATATTGAAACAATGAAATGTCTTAATGGAGCATTGTGATGTCATAATGAAGCATTGTTATGTCATAATGAAGCATTGTGATGTCATAATTGCCCTCTGTTTTGTCACAATAGAGAATGCTGAAGTCAAAATAGAGCATTCTGATGTCATAGTGGAGCATAAGATGTCATAATAGCCCATTGTGTTGTAATAATACAGCATTGAGATGTCATAATAGAGCATTGTGAGGACATTGTAGACCATTATGATGTCATATAGACCACTGTGGTGTTTTATAGAGAATTGTGATGTTATAATGGAACATTTTGATGTCATAATAGTGCTTTGTGATGTGATAATTCATTATTGTAATGTCATAATGGAGCATGGTGTTGTCATAGTACAACCTACTGATGTCATATTGGAGTATTGTGATATCATAATACATTACTGTGATNTCATAATTGAGCATTGTGATGTCAAAATAGTCCATTCTGATATTATAAGAGAGCATTGTGATGTCATAATAGCACATTGTGATGTATTAATGGACAATTTTGATGTCATATGGAGCATTGGGATATGGTAATGAAGTATTGTTATGTCATAATGGAACACTGTGATGTCATGTTAAGCATTGCCTTGACCTAATGGAGCATTGTGCTATCATAGTGGAGGAATAAGTTATGATAAGTGAACTGTGATGTCATAATGGAACTTAGTGATGTCAAAATGCAGCATTGTAATGTCGTAGTATAGGATTGTGATGTCATTTTACTGTATTGTAATGACAGAATAGACCATGGTGATCTCATAATAGAGCAGTGTCATTTGGAATGTGGCACTGTGATATCTAATAGTATATTTAGATGTAATAATGTAATATCGGAAGCCATAATAGAATTGTGATGTCACAAAATATATTGTGATGTCATAATGGTCCATTATATTAAAACGAGATCATTGTGGTATCATGATACAGCATTGTGATATCACACAGAGCATTATGATGTCATAATTGGAACACGGTGATGAGATTTGGAAATATAGTACAAAGAGAAGTGCCTCTTTCTTCAGAACAAAGTGTGTTTCTTGTAAGGGAACTCATGGCTGGATTCACAATGATAAACGCAATTCAAAGAGATGTTGCCTCTTGTCCTACACTCAATAGTGCTTTTCTGATAAGCGCAATCACTCTCGTTCTACTCCCATTCACATAAACGGTATGAAGACAACTCGCATCTGTTTCTAACAAGTGCAGTTCATTGGAACTGAGAGAACTTACTGTTCTTACCATTTTCCTGAGCAGAGTTGAAAGACAAGTCCCCTGAGTCTCTAGAAAACACAGTTCTTTCATTTGAGCTAGCTCACTGTTCTAGTCCCATTGAGAAATACAGTAAAAAGAGAAGTGCCTCTTTCTTCAGAACCAAGTGTTTTTCTAGTAAGGGAAATCACTGCTGTATTCACATTCATAAACACAATTCAAAAACAAGTTGCGTCCTGTTTTACAAAAAACAGTGAGATTCTGGTAAGCACACTCACTATAATTCTACTCCCATTCACATACACAGTGTGAAGACACCTCGCATCTGTTTCTAATAAGTGCAGTGCATTGGATCTTAGAGAACTTACTGTTCTTATCACTTTCCTGGGCAGAGTTGAAGACAAGTCTCCCGAGTCTCTAGAAAACACAGTTCTTTTCATCTGAGCTAGCTCACTGTTCTCACTGTTTCTTATATGGAAATACAATAAAAAGAGAAGTGCCTCTTTCTTTAGAACAAATTGTGTTTCTTGTAAGAAAACTTACTGCTGTATTCAAATTCATAAACACAATTCAAACTCAAGTTGCCTCTTGTCCTACAGACAACAGTGCATTTCTGGTAAGCACACTCATTCTTGTTCTACTCCCATTCACTTACACAGTGGGAAGACAACTCTCGTCTGTTTCTAACAAGTGCAGTACATTAGATCTGAGCAAACTTACTGTTGTTATTACTTTCCTGAGCAATGTTGAATGACAAGTAGCCTGCGTATCTAGAAAACACAGGTCTTATCATCTGATCTCGCTCACTGTTCCAGTCCCATTGTGAAATACAGTAAAAAGAGAAGTGCCCCTTTCTTCAGAACAAAGTNTGTTTCTTGTANGGGAACTCACTGCTTTATTTACATTCATAAACACAATTCAAACACAAGTTGCCACTTGTCCTATGAACTACAGTGCATTTCTTGTAAGCACACTCAGTGTTATTCAACTCCCTTTCACATGCACAGTGGGAAGATAACTCGCATCTGTTTCTTACAAGTACAGTGCATTGGATCTGAGAGAACGTAACTGTTCTAATCACTTTTCTGGGCAGGATTGGAAGACAAGTAGCCTGAGTATCTTGAAAACACAGTTCTTTTCATTTCAGCTAGCTCACTGTTGTAGTTTCATTGGGAAATACAGTAAAAGAGAAGTGCTTCATTTATAACAAAGTGTCTTTCTTGTAAGGGAACTCACAGCTATATTCACATTCATAAACAAAATTCAAATACAAGTTGCCTCTTGTCCTACAAACAACAGGGCATTTCTGGTAAGCATACTCACTCTTGTTCTACTCCCATTCACATACACAGTGTGAAGACAACTCGTGTCTGTTTCTCAAAAGTGTAGTGTATTGTATCTGAGAGAACTTACTGTTCTGATCACTTTCCTGAAGAGAGTTGAAAGACAAGTCACCTGAGTATATAGAAAACACAGTTCTTTTGATCTATGATAGCTCACTGTTCTAACCCATTGGGAAGTGCAGTAAAAAGAGAAGTGCCTCCTTCTTCAGAACAAAGTGTGTTTCTTGTAAGGGAAGTCACTGCTGTATTCACATTCATAAACAAAATAAAAACACAAGTTGCCTCTTGTCATACAAACAACAATGCCTTTCCTGTAGCACACTCATTGCTGGTCTAGTCCCATTAACATACACAGTGTGAAGGAAACTTGCGTCTGTTTCTTACAAGTGCAGTGCATTGGATCTGAGAGAACTTGCTGTTTGTATGACTCTCCTGAGCAGAGTTGAAAGACAATACTCTCCGGTCTAAAAAAAACTAAGTTCTTTCCTTCTGAGCTAGCTCACTGTTCTCACTGTTTCCCTTTTGGAAACACAGTAAAAGAACAGGTGCTTCTTTCTTCAGAACAAAGTGTGTTTCTTGTAAGGGAACTCACTGCTGTATTCACATTCATTAACACAATGTAAACAAAAGTTGCCACTTGTCCTACAAACAACAGCGCATTTCTGGTAAGCATACTCACTATTGTTCTACTCCCTTTTACATACACTGTGTGAAGAACACTCGTGTCTATTTCTAACAAGTGCAGTGCATTGGACTGAAAGAAGTTACTGTTTTTATAACTTTCCTGAGCAAGTTGAAAGACAAGTTGTCCGAGTCTCCAAAAAACACATTTTGTTAATCTGAGCTATCTCACTGTTCTAGTCCCATTGGGAAATAGAGTAAAAAGAGAAGTGCCTCTTACTTCAGAAAAAAAAATGTGTTTCTTGTAAGATAACTCACTGCTGTAGTCACATTCCTAAACTGAATTCAAACACAAGTTGCCCTTTTCCTACAAACAACAGGGCGTTTCTGGTGAGAACATTCAATCTTGTTCTACTCCCATTCACATACACAGTGCGAAAACAACTCGCGTCTGTTTCCAACAAGTGCAGTGCATTGGAACTGAGAGAACTTACAGTTCTTCTCACTTTCCTGCACAGAGTTGAATACCTGTTGCGGGAGTCTCCAGAGAACAGAGTTCTTTTCATCTGAGTTAGCTCACTGTTCTATTCCCATTGGGAAATGCAGTGAAAAGAGAAGTGCGTCTTTCTTCAGAACAAAGTGTGTTTCTTCTAAGATAACTCACTGCTGTCGTCACGTTCATAAACTGAATTCATCACAAGTTGCCTCTTGTCCTGCAAACAACAGTGCGTTTCTGGTAAGCACACTCACTCTTGTTCTACTCCCATTCACATACACAGTGTGAAGACAACTTGCATCTGTTTCTAACAAGTGCAGTGCATTGGATCTGAGAGGTTACTGTTCTTATCATTTTCCTGAGCTGAGTTGAAGAACAAGTCTACTGAGTCTCTAGAAATCACAGTTCTTTCCATCTGAACTAGCTAAATATTCTCACAGTTTCCCAATTGGGAAATACAGATAAAAGAGAAGTGCCCTATTCTACAAAGCAAAGTGTGTTTCTTGCAAGGGAACTCATTGCTGCATTCACATTCATAAACACAATTTAACTACAAGGTGCCACTTTTCCTACAAACAACAGTGTGTTTCTGGTAAGCATACTCACTCTTGTTCTACCTCCGTTCACATACAGTATGAAGACAACTCAGGTATTTTTCTAACA
Organism: Neotoma lepida; assembly: GCA_001675575.1. Taxonomy (NCBI): domain Eukaryota; kingdom Metazoa; phylum Chordata; class Mammalia; order Rodentia; family Cricetidae; genus Neotoma; species Neotoma lepida. Next base: position 87,820 of record LZPO01035217.1, read on the forward strand.
ACTGCACTTACTGTTCTTATCACTTTGCTGAGTAGAGTTGAAAGACAAGTCGTTTGAGTCCCTACAAATCACAGTTCTTGTCATCTGAGCCTGCTTACAGTTCTAGTCCCATTATGAAATACAGTAAAAAGAAAAGTGCCACTTTCTTCAGAATAAAGTATATTTCTTGTAAGGGAACTCACTGCTGTATTCACATTCATAAACATAATTCAAATGCAAGATGCCTCTTGTTCTACAAACAACAGTGTGTTTCTGGTAAGCACACGCACTCTTGTTCTACTCCCATTCACATACACAGTGTGAAGACATCTCGCGTCTGTTTCTTACAAGTGCAGTGTATTGAATCTGAGAGACATTACTGTTCTTATGACTTTCCTGAGCCAAGTTGAAGGCCAAGTCACCCGAGTCTCCAGAAAGCACAGTTCTTTCCATCTGAATTAGCTCACTGTTCTCACAGTTTCCCAATTGGGAAATACAGTTTAAAGAGAAGTGCCTCTTTCTACAAAACAAAGTGTGTTTATTGTAAGGGAACTCACTGATGCATTCACATTCATTAACACAATCCAAACACAAAGTTGCCACTTGTCCTACAAACAAAAGTGCATTTATTGTAAGCACACTCACACTTGTTATACTCCCATTCATATACCCAGAGGTAAGACAACTTGGTCCTGTTTCTAACAAGTGCAGTGCATTGGATCTGATTGAACTTTCTCTTCTCGGGAGAGTGATAAACTCTCCGAAGCAGAGTGGAAAGAGAAGTCACTTGAGTCTCCAGAAAACTCAATTCTTTCCATAAAGCTAGCTCAAATTTCTCACTGTTTCCCTTTTGGAAATACAGTAAAACAAGAAGTGCCTCTTTCTCCAAAACAAAGTGTGTTTCTTGTAAGGGATCTCACTGCTTTATTCACATTCATAAACACAATTTAAACACAAGGTGTCACTTGTCCTACAAACAACAGTGTGTGGTGATTATATTATGTCCCCCAAAATATTGTGTACCCTAATAAAACTTATTTGGGGTCAGAGAACAAAACAGCCACTAGATTAAACATAGAGGT
>LZPO01035218.1:63134-74461 GCA_001675575.1 Neotoma lepida
TCTCTCTCAGCTGCAGTCATGGGACATAAGGCTTCTTTCTCCCACCCTTCCTCTGAGAAATATGGCCGCTTAACAGCTATTTGGACCCCGATATTTCACGGGAATTAGCTAACTTCTACAGCGAACGGGCAAATAAAAAGAGTTACCTTATCTCCAAGATTTCTACCTAATCACCTTTCTTGGTCTTTTCTTGTGCTCACATGTAAGCTAACCCTGGGAAATCTCTGACTCCAAAGAACTTCCACCTATCTGACTTCCGCTCAGCTCTCTGGTATTGGGTGGGTCCAAAGAACTTCCATGCTCTGGTAATGGCAGGCACTCTGCAACTCTAATTTCTGCCTATCTGCCTTCTGCTCTGCTCCAGTAATGGTGGGTTCTCCGGAACTCCAATTTCAGCCTATCTGTTCTGCTCCACTCTTCNGCACTGAGTGGTTTTCTGAAACTCTAACTTCTGCCTATCTGACTTCCATTCAGCTCTCCNGGTATCTAGTGGGTTGTTCCAGCTGCCCAACTCTGGCTCCCACTTTCATTTTTCCTGTTATTCTTTCTCGAGCTGCCCTAAGAAATAGAGAGGTCTGAAAGCAGGCTAGGAAGCATGCAAATGGTTTTTCTTCAAACCAATGCTGCCCACCCACCCAGAGCTGAGGCAGTTTCCAATTAAGACCCACGTTAGGATTAAAATAACCTCAATGGCTCTATAGCCAGAGATCAGTTTACACACTGCCTCCTAGAAAATCTTCCTAAGGCTGTCCTCAAGCCAGTAAACTACATAAGATCAAATCCGTCCCATGTCTCCCAGAATTTCCTGGCATCAGGGCTAACTTAACCTTCTGGAGAGAGTTCCCCCTCTCATATCCACAGGCAGAGTCTCAGCCATGGCATTCAAGGTACCATGGGAAAAATGACAAAGCTCAAAAATAAGACGGCCAAATGCTGGAACACGCCATCCAACTGGTGGCAGCATAAAGGCTTCCAGGTCCCTGTTTTAAGTGGCAGAAAAGGCCACTGAGCTTTGTGCCTGCCCTGGACCAAACTGGACCTTGTCCAAAGTGCCACCAAGAGACACTGACTGCCCTCATGCACCTTGTGGCATGAGAGCATCAGACCAAAATCTCCTAGGCTTTAGCCGTGAACTCACAGGGAGCCTGAGATAGCCATTACAGCATGGGGCAATCCATCTTCTTCCCTTTGGATACTGGAGCCAATTACTCAGTCCTGGAAGATTCTTGGGGTCTACTTCTCCTTCTCATTTCCCTATTGCCGAGATAGTGGGACAGCCTTACCCACCTCACCAGACCCCACCACTTAACTGTATTTTCGGGGGTATCCCTCTCACCCACACATTTTCAGTTGTGCCAACCTGCCTTGTGCCCCTAATGGGAAGAGATTTTCTAGCCAAGATAGGAGCTTTATTTTGCTCCCCCCATGTGCCTTACTCCAGACCTGTCAGCAGGGCCTCTTCTCCTCCTCATACACAGTGTCTCTCAAGTTCCAGAGGACCAATTCCACAAGAACGAGGTACCAACCCACAAGCTTTTCCTCTCTGGTTCCCTCTCCTAATTAACTTCTCAATTAATTGTTACAGGGTCCAGCACCATAGAGCTGAAGGACGAGAGCCATCAAGTATACATCNAGGCAGTAAGAAACAGTACCAGTGCAAAGGTATTTACGCCACAGACCAAAGAGGGTCTGGGCTGTTTCTTAATATGTTTAAAAATTTCTTTAGGCTCAAGAAACCAGCTTGAATTCATCTGGACAAAACGGATATGCTTCAAAATTAAGTATAATCCAAACTTTACTAATCACCCCGGGGACCCCCCAAGGGACCCCCCCCCAAAAAAAGGTAAAAACTTTTTTCTAAGCTTTTCTCTGTCTCACCAGCACTCTCTCAGACACAAGCAGTCAGACTCCCAAGCCGAGAAAGATGGACAACTCCAAAGCAGCAGAGGACAACCCACCATCCCAGGACATTCTGGCTACTTCAGAAGCCCCGTTCCCTACCCCCCAAGAACTCTGATGCCCATCAAGTCAGCTGGAAGCAGTTCTAGGGAGATACGGCANCCCTACTCCTGTTCACCTGCCTTTTTATAATAAGCAAAGAGTCTGGAATGTTGGAATTCCTGGCCACTCCCCCAGCTAAGTGACTTCACATGCACAGTTCTCTTCCCCCTCTGTCTTTCTCCTCTCTCTCTTCCCATGTGCATGCACACTCTGTCTCTCTCTGTCTCTGTCTCTGTCTTCCTTTCTCCTGTCTCCCCCCCATACTTTCTAATAAAGCTCTGATACTGGGTTTTGTCATGCCTCATGACCTTTTCTTGCACGATAACTGCAGCACTGCAAAATACTAACACATATAACATGAGAGCAGATGTGGGGACAGTTTGGGAGGGGAGGGAGGATATCAGTTAAAGGGAATTACAGGTAGGTAAAGTAGGGAGGAGAATAATTCAGAACAGAGCATAAGGATATGTGTATGAAAATGCCATAAAAACCATTACTTTGTATGATAACTTAAAAATTACTGAAAAATCCTCTGACACAGTGAAGGGAAACATTGCTTCCATTTTAGACAGCTAGTAGAACTGTAGTCATCTTTCAGTGTAGACCTGAATTACCTGGCAAGACTTAATTNGTGAGTAAGTTTGAGGGATTTTTATTACTGTGCTTATTCTGTCTCTTCCTCATTGATGACGTATGTGTCCCTTTGGATTCAACTTAGGAAAAATCATAACAGAATCTCAGTTCACAATAAGAATATATTTATATGAGATTACTTTGTGTTGCCACATTCTCAGGGAACAAAAACACATATTTTAGATGAACCTGGGGGGCAGCTATATTTTATAGGAAGAGAATATGTAAGTAGTATAAATCTATGATGGCTGATAGAAGTTTATAAAAATATGAACTATGTCTAAGAATTTCTTAGCTGATTTGGATTATGGATGTATATATACTTTTATATATATACATAAATAGAGATTATATATGTATATATAGTCTATATACTTTTACTTTTTTATTCCTTAAACAACTTCAGTTTATTTGTATAGTTGTATATGGAGCTAAGAAAACATTATGCCAAGATTTTGATATAATCTCCTTAGTCTCCATCAACATCTTAATAAATAAGAGAAATGTAATTTTGTAAACATAAAGTTTGGAAGAAAAAACTGACTTATATAACATGGAAGAATTTGCATTTTAATTAGCAGTTTTCTTTTTTCTTATACCAACCATATTCTGGTAAGAAGTATATCTAACAAAATTTTACTTTTTAAAGCTAATTTAATTTTTCTTCCTCTGTCTATCTTTTTTCTCCCNTTTTTTGCTTACTTGAAATTATGATTGATGAACAGAGTAGGTAGGATATTTATCAAATTTAGACTCTTAGAGTCTCCCTTCTTTCTCTGTCTCAACTGTTCCACAATTGTATGGCAGGTAGTTCTATTTGCCCTTACATCAAAAAATCTTCACTTATGACTCATCTCATTACCTCTAACAAACTACTCTCACTTCCTTGGTTGTGCTACCATTTTCTTCATTCCTTGGTTATAGCAGTCATCTTTTGTAGTCACTGCTTCTGCATCTAATTATAAACACAGCAACTTGGTATTTACAATAGATCTCATCAGTCTTCTTCACTGGCTCTGTATTTCAGAGTGCCAGCCTATTCCCTATAGCCATTTCTTGGTCCCTCCAGCTATGGTCACATCTCTAACTTTATCATTTTCTTGTTTGTATTCTTGTTCATTATCCCTGGGTTATGGGTATTTCTCATCTCCCTCTGACATGATCCTTCTGAACCTGAATCTGGATTTCTGGACCAGCTTTTCTCAGGTATATTTGTGAATAATTATCCAAACTTTTAAGATTTACTTAGTATTGTTTCCTTTTTTCTTTTTTCCCTTTTATCAAAAACAGATTCTTTTCTCATAAAATATATCCTGATTATATTTTCCCCTCCCTCTACTCCTCCCAGTTCCTCCCCATCTTCTCTCCACTCCATATCCACTCCCTTTCTGTCTCTCATTAGAAAAGAATAGGCTTCTAAGAGATAACAACAAAACATGAAAAAATAAAGTATTATAAGATGATGCAGAAACTGCCTTAGAGAAGTTGGACACGGCAACCCAACAGGAGGAAAAGAGTCCCAAGAATAGGCACAAGAGTCAGAGACTCACTTGTTCTCACAGTCAGAAGTCTCTTAAAAAGTACAAAGCTAATAGCTATAATATATATGCAGAAGACCTAGTGCAGACCCCTGTAGGTCCTGTGCTTGCTGCTTCAGTCTCTGTGAGCCCATATGCACCTTGCTTAGTTGATTTAGAGGGCCTTGTTCTCCTGATNTCCTCCATCCCCTCTGGCTCTTACAATCTTCCTGTCTCTTCTGCATGATTCCCTAAGCTCCGAGGGGAAGATTTTGATGGAGACCTCCATTTAGACTTTCTCCTTGTAATTTTTGCCTGCGGATCTCTGCATCTTTTCCCATCTGTTGCTGGAGAAATCCTCTCTGATGACTGGATAAGGCACTGATCTATGAGTATAGCAGAATATCATCAGTAGTCCAAGTGTCATTTTGTTGATACTTTTTAAAAGACACATTGGCACAGGAGATGACTTTCTGAATAGAACACTGATAGCTCGGGTACTAAGATCAACAATTAGTATGTGGGACCTCATGAAACTGAGAAGCTTCTGTAAGGCAAAAGATACCATCAATTGGACAAAGTGGGAGCCTACAGAATGGGGAAAGAATTTTCCCAACTCCACATCTTATAGAGAACTAATAATCAAAACATAAAAGAACTTGANAAATTAGATATCCCCAAATCAAATAATCTAATTAAAAGTGGAGTATAGATCTAAACAGAATTTTTCATAGAGGGAACTCAAATTCTTATGAAACACTTAAAGAAATGTTCAACATCCTTAGCCATTGGGGAAATGCAAATCAAAACTACTTTTAGATTCCATCTTACACCTATCAGAATGGTTAAGATCAAAAACATAAATGACATCTCAGGCTATAGAGGATGTGTAAAAAGGGGAACACTCCTCCATTGCTGGTGGGAGTGAATACTTGTACAGCCATTTTGGAAATCAATATGATAGTTCCTCAGAAATTTTGGAATCGATCTACCTCAAGACCCATCTACACCACTTTGGGCATATTCCCAAAGAATGCTCCATTCTACCACGGGGACACTTTCTCAAATATTTCATTGCAGCTTTATTCATAATAGCCAGAAAAAAAGAAACAAACTAGATATCTCTCAGCCAAAGAATGGATAAAGAAAATATGGTACATTTACACAATGGAGTATTATCAGATGTTTAAAACAATGACATCATGAAATTTGCTGGTAAATGGATGGAACTAGAAAAAAATCATCTTAAGTGAGGTAATCCAGACCCAGAAAGAAAAATATGTTTTTTATTGCTTGTAAGTGGATATTAGCCATTAAGTAAATGATAACCAAGCTACAATGTTTAGACTCAGGTTTGGCAAAGAAGAGGGGTCTAGGGGAGATGTATGCAGCTCCTTGGGAAGGAGAAATGGAATGGATTTTATGGGGGGAAGGGAGAAAGGGGGAAAGAGGAGATGGGGGATGGAATGGAGGGATAGAGTGAGGGAAAATGGCTTGAATTGGGCTGGAATTGGGTGGCATTTGTGTGTGGGGGGCAGTAGTGTGGAAACCTAATGCAATGGAAATTTCCTGGAATGTATGAAGGTGACCCTAACNAGGACTCCTAGTAATATGGGATACTGAATTTCAACTGGCCATCTCTTGTCACCAAAGGAGACTTCCAGTCCCAAGAATGGTTGCATTCAATTGAGTTGTTGTACAAGAGGGTCCCATGGAAATCTNTGAACAACCCAGGTAGTTGTCAAGACAGTGGATTGATTTCTGCAAATAGACAGCAGGACCCCATTGCTGACTACCACACCTACACAGCTTGTTGAACCTGGATAAGTTTAGCTATTTCCTATATGGAGTCCTTACCTCTATGTTCTAGTCCTTTTGGTGTGGGAAGTTACTCTGCAGGCTACCAAAAGAGAAACATGGAAGCCAACCCAGCCATAAAACCTTTGGTCTACAATCTGTTCTGTCTACAAAATATACTAGGGCAATGGTGGCACATACCTTANGGGAATGGCTAATCAATGTCTGATTTGACTTAAATCCCACTCCATGAGAAGGACTCCAAACCTGGATAACCAAGAACCAGAGAATGGAGAGCTCAGAGACCATAGGATAAAACCCAATACTACTGGCTTAATGTTGCTTCTTATTGGATCTTTCCTGATCACTTTTTATAAAATTAGAATCCAAAATTTCCCTATCATGTTTTTTAAAAATTCTTTCCATACTACATATTGCTGTTTAATATACTATGTAGTTTATTTTCATTGTTTTATTTATTATCTGTCTATCTATATCATTTTCTTTTTTTTTCTTTTTGGTGGGGGGAGGGTGGTAGTGGTTTTGAGACAGAGTTTCTCTGTGTTAAAAGCCTTGAATGTCCTGGAACTCACTTTGCAGGCCAGGCTGGCCTCAAACACAAAGAGATCTGCTTGCCTCTGCCTCCTGAGTGCTGAGATTAAAGGCATGTGCTACCATGCCTGGCACAATTTTTTAAAAAAACATATTTTATTTTACTAATGTAGCACACATGCACACAGGTGTATGTGGTGTGGCATGCACATGAGTGCACATCCATGAACAGGCATGTGGAGGCCTCCTCTATTGCTCTCTGCCTTACCACCTTGAGATATGTTCTTTCACCAAATGCAAACTCCTGCTTTTGGCTTGGTTGGCTGTCCAGTGAGTGTAAGGGTTTGCCTGTCTCTGCTCCAGCAGTGTGTTTAGGTAATGCATCTATGCCCACCTTTGTCAGTGGGTGCTGGGGATCTAAACTCAGGTCCTCATGTCTCCCCTCTTGTAGAAGAAGTGTTCTCACCCACTGAGCCATCATCTCTCCAGTTAATGCTGACAAGCACAGGATCTTGGAAGTCCATAAAATAACAGTGGACTGGGAAGATATCTTCTTTTGCAGATGGTCAGCTAAACACTGATCTCATAGAAACAACAAAATGCTTTATCACTTTGCCTTTCAGTAAACAGCAAAAGAAAGGAACTAAAATTCCCCAAATCTTCTTATGTTTATCTTGGATTATAGCTGACAGCACATCTTATTTCCAACATATTCTACTATATTTTATTTTTTGCTTAAGAAAAGGGGATGAGAAAACAGGGTGTTCTTTATGAGACCCAGGGAGAATTTCGTTACTTTANTGATAAAGTTGTAGAGGCAAAGGCATTCCCTTGACAGCCCAGTAGATTCGCTTGGGAGAAAACACATGGAAACCAAAGCCATCCATTCTTTGCTACCACAAGATGCATCACATGATGCTGTTTTAGAGAGTTGTCTCTGGTCAGAATGCTGAAGATATGTTTCTGGAGGCCAATAGTATCACTTTCTGTTCCTGAGCAATAGCTGCTCGACTAAGCTAACCCATCAGTTACAGAATCAACTAAGCAAACCCATCGTTATGGAATCAACTAGTCAAAGGAAAGCTGCATACCACTCATGTTCTCATTTAAAACCTACCTCCCTTTGAAATGTTTAGTGAAACTACATTCAATGGATTTGTCTCTAAACTGGCTGTCTTATACTGTGAGTATTAAGCAACCTTCAATAGTTTTTAACTTTGTAGAGGGTGGTACCTAACTCTGATAATAAAAAAAGACATGCTTTAGGATAGCTTTAGTACAACATTGTGATGTCAAAGGTCTCTATTGTACAGCCACTTCCTTATGCTGCTAAGCAAGTGCTAAGTACCTCTGATCTAGCACTTCATACAGCAGCCTTATTTAGATGCTTCTTACTCTTAACAACTGTTATTTGGATTTTCATACTTTAGAGCAAATTAAGTTTTGAACTGTTTCTTTTTAATCTAACATTTGATTTCCACAATTTGGNAAAAACTCATGGGTGAAATATTCCCTTAATCCCAACCTCACCTGAGATACTTCTTAAGACATAATTTTATATAGTTTCATATCACTAAAATATCTGGGTTGATTGATTTTCAATGTCCATGTCATTTATTTATTACTAAATCACTGTATTCCTTTCTAAAGTTGATTTTAATATTGTCTGGAAAACAACTGTATTCCTAATATTTTNCCCCATTTAATAGCAGGTTTGAGCATATTTCTCATCTCCACTGAATCCCCATTGTAAATATCACTCCAGGGTTATGAATGGGCAATAGAATAGGGTATAGTTTGTTTGGAGAGCACTTGCCTACGAGTCTGAGGCTGTAGGCTCAATTTTTAGTACTGTACATAAACAAACAATCAAACAAACAAATTTAGGGCTGGAGAGATGGCTTGATAGTAAGAGTGCCTACTGCATAGGAGTAAGGACCTGAGTTTGGGTCCTACCATCCAAGAAAAAAACTAGGTGTGGCAGTGCATGTACCTGTAGCCTGAGTAATGAAGTATACTAAGGCCCAAGGGTTGCAGGGGTTGCTGGCTACTGGCCTAGCTTGAGTTTCAGTGACAGACTCTGACTCAGAAAACTGATGTGCAGAGTAATAGAAAAGGCACTTGATGTTCTCTGTCTTCCATGTTGGTGTGCCTGAATACACATGTGTGTATACCATGCACACACACAGACACACACACACTAACCACTGACACATATACACATGGACATACACAAATAATATTTTTTTAAAATATCTACTTATTTACTTATTTATTGTGCTTATGTACATGTGTGTGAATACAAGCATGCATGTGGAGACCTGAGAACAACTTAAGGGGCTCAGTTCTTGCCTTCTACTTCATTGATGCACTTTTTTTTCTGCCACCAGTTGCTCCTCTAGTCTAGCTGGTCTGCTATCTTTCTGGTGATTCTCCTTATCTCTGCCTCCCATCTTGCCATAGAAGTGCTGAGAGTCCAACAAATCCTGCCACATCCAGCTCCCCCTCTCCCATTCCCTCCCTTGCTCCCTCTCAGCCCAAGTCATTCTTTTCCACTGGGGTTTAGAGGATCAAACTANAATTGTAAGGCTTGAGTAGCTAGCATTTTTAGCATTTGGGTTCACTGAGCTACCTCCTTAGGTCCCGGCATATTCTTTAAAACACAGCTTTCTCCATTGTACATATTTTTAAACTAAAGTGTAGTTTAATCAACAGAGTATTGATGGAGTGGGGTGACAGAAGAAATGAAGTTTCAATTAGCAATTCTACCTCTTCTCTCCTCAGACTGTTGTCTACTGCAGAGAGAANAATGATAGCAGACAGTGAATNCTGAAAGAAGATGTTTGGGCATATTTAAATATAGCAGCATTAATCTGTAAGTGTGATGTTCAGTAGTGATGCTGACTTTCAGGTAGAACTAGGCAGCTGTGGGGTGTAGGATTCTGACTGCAATGAGTAAAACAAGTAAAGTGTAATTTTATGTCAGATCAGTGTATAATATAACTAAGACATATTTTATGAATTGTGTGAAAATATATTAATACGAATTTATTCAATGTTCNTTTGTCTAAGATCACATATATTTGAATTCCTAAGAACAGAGTTTACCATTTATGTCAATTGCCAGACTGATTAATTCTTGTCTACCCTCATCTTTTTTATTAAATATAAAAATACAGTTTTTAAAAATCATATTTGAATAAAAAGACCTATTGCAGTTTTTTTTTAATTTTTAGTCTTGGTTCTTATTTTAATAATCCCCAAAGGCATTAACAGAATTCCAAAAATATACACATACTTATTAAAGTCAAATCATACATGTTTTATCATATTTTTCAGCCCATAAAGAACCTGGTATATTGTGATACATTGCATTAATTTATTAAAAGTTAATGAGAAATAGCATGATGACATTTTATATTTATAAAGTACAAACAGAAGACTTAATTGCGTCATATCTTCACACTTCAAATTTGATGTGACAATTTTAGTTACCTTCTTTTGGTATTTATATTCTATGCATTTTTGCCCCANTAGATTTTATGCTAGTTTATGTGCAAATGCAACTCTCTCCAGATTAGGGTGGTGGTTTGTCCTATGACCTCAGCTTTAGCAGGAATAGTTATTGATTTTCAAATTGTCTAAATTTTTTCCCATCCTGGCTTGGTGTCAGCTGATTGATTTTTCTTTTAGTTATGAAGTATAGTTTCTTGCTTATTTGCAAGCCTCATAATTTTTTTATTGTAGATAAGACCTGTCTCTTATACACATCTAGATGTGTATAAGAGACAGGAGAAGGACTCCAAACCTGGATAACCAAGAACCAGAGAATGGAGAGCTCAGAGACCATAGGATAAAACCCAATACTACTGGCTTAATGTTGCTTCTTAGATTATATGAAAGGCATTTCCAAAATATTAAATCAGACATTTTTACAACTATGAAGTTTTGGCAAACTTGAATCATACAAACTACACTTATTTTATAAAAATTGTTGTTGGCAAAAGAGTAATGAGCCATGTATCACTTTAATTTTCTTAATTCTCTTGAGTAAGTGGGGTTAATTTAAGTGTCTCTGGAGGAACATATGTCTATATGTCAAGTTAGATTAATAATCTTATGATAGCTCTTCTTATCTTTCTGTATTTCAATAATTGTGAAACAAGGAAATCATTCCTCAATAAACAGTCCTTTAACTCTCCTTGTTCTCTCTCNTTCTTTCTTTCTCTCATGCTCACTCTCTCTTTCTTTCTGTCTCTCTCTAATATATATATATATATATATCTTACTGCTTGAGGATTTTTGGCATTTGTGGATGGCCTATGGACAAATAGTCCAATGGATAATATAATAGATAATATAAGTGAAAATTTGAAAAGGCCAAGCAGTTTTTATCCTTACTCATCTTCTTCTCAGGATCAGAAGTGAAATAAAGTTGTTAACACTTACTTTCAAAAGTATTGACTTAGATGCTGCAAGACCAGATCAATGGCAGGATGGAAACTTTGAATGTGTAAANCCTGGTATTTGATCTTTATTCAGTACCACAAAACAAAGATAAACACAGAAAGTAAAAGTAGCAGATAGAAAAATAAAAAACAAACCAACAAAAAGAAAAACAACAAAAACTTAAATCAAAAACATAAAAAATACCATCTATCAAGTTTAGTTTAAGACAGAGAAAAATTTATTAATTTTAGAGCATGTTTTGAAAAATACATGACATAAAGTTTTAAGGCATCTAATTCCTTTAGTAAATATTCTGATAGATATAATGCTAATTAAAATAGGTATACACACACTTGGGAAGCAAATGCAAGAGGATCT